>OY755245.1:12423719-12474709 GCA_963576725.1 Azorinus chamasolen
AAATATTCACACTTATTATAACCATTAACCTTTATCGTGTAATTCTACTTGGTCTCGAAAACAAAAAACAAATCCGAGCAAGTTGTTGCTCATTTAACGACGTCGATAAAGATCGTGCAATCGTCATTTTTAAGACTGAACAGCAGCATAACACCATGCAGGGGAGAAACGACCGCATGCAACCAATAAATGAACATATTACGAGTATAAAAAACTTGCCTGCGAAATCGTCCGCGAATCGCCCTCAAGTCCATCGATTTCGCACGCTTTCTGTTCAAACCGTCAAATTTCAACCGGCTTCCATAATGCAGATGTGGTAAGCGTTTGTAAGCTCTCGTTTCATTGGATAGCATACCCCCGAGAGTCAATGAAATGACAACTTACATCTGCAGTCACGTGATTTATCATAGAAGCCGGTACATCACCCCTACGCTCTGCCCCCCTGTGAGTATAAGTGATTAAAATATCTTTCGCAAGCATAGCAGGCATCGTGGTCCAATGGTTACAGCGTTGGCTAAGAAACTTGAGGTCGTGGGTTCAATTCTTGGAAGAAGCCAAAACGTTTTTTTTTCAGCGGCTAGCTGTCTATTTTCATTATTGTTCTAGTTTCCCACCAATCAGGAACTATGTTACATTGTAATTTGCATATGACCCACTAGTATTTAGTAGTAAGCTGTATTTTCATTAGTTAATACCTAGACTGGCATACAGCCTTTTTACAATGCTTCTACACATGGCCAAACTAGATGTACAAATCCAGATACAATGATGGAAATCCTGGGGTCATTCTTCCGACCTAGTAATTTCAAACACCATGCTTATGAAAATTAGCTACTTCGCAAGCTGAAATCCATGCAATCGATCCATATTAACCTAACCACATCAAATGTAAGGTATTCCATTATACAGACCTTTTCTATAAACTTCAGAGTTCAGTCAAAACGCTATATGATACAGAAAGTCATATTTACGCTTATATTTAGCATGAAATGTTGTCGAAAGTTCTTTTCTTAAAATATATGCTACAGGGAATTCCCCCATAATAAAAATAGACGTACACGAAGATAACCAAGGTCTCCGAAATAGGTTGGCATATTTAAGCAGTTGTTTTACGTTTCTCCAGTGAGATGGAAGTCAAACAGACGGTTTCGTCTAACTGCCGGTTCGTCAAACTGATATAACATAGTAAAAGAAAAGCGGTTTCCTCAAACTGGGTACAGTATAAAGTTGCGGCATTGTTCCCCTCCTCTATTACGACCACTTAAAAGAAGGCTAATTGATCGTATACGAAAGGCAAGTGGCAGCCCCTAAAGGAGCCTTCTGTTTTACTTTCACTTTAAACAGTGATCGTAATTAGAGGGGGTTTGCTGTATTACCGTTGACACACTTCGTTCAACATATTCGCTGTACAACCTGACCGTATTTAAAGCTTCAATACACTTTTTAAGGCAAATCTACCTTTTTTTGTGGGGCCGTTTCATGATATTTGGCCGGCTCGACTAGTCAAAATAGATCTTGGTCTACATTGCATAGGACCAGTGTACTCAATAGTGCTGTTGTGGTTATTTTGCATATCATGTACATTTTAAAATTTATTTCCTAAAAATGTTACTTGAAAACTTTCAATAATTGTTTCTTCTACTCCACGTTCACTTATTCTTTTCAAACATTATAATCGCTTGAAAACAAAATATGCAGACAGACCAAGGCTCAAACTTATTGCAGTATATTTAACTAGCATCTCCTCCGAAATCACTAACAAAAAGACACAACCATAAAGTATATTGAATGAAATAGCAGATCTGCCTTTTGTTTAAGTCATTTCAATTCCACGACTGTCTGCTAGTATAATAACAAGCAACTCTTCATAGATCTAGTTCACAGTACTATAAAATCTCCAAACATTGAATTTGGCAGAGATTTAATACCATTATTGCTTCGTACATTATGTCAGTATTTGAATGTCGCTGAATATATTTTTAAAGATATTTCTTGTTTCTTAGCACCCTTAGTTTTCGTGTTTTTTGTTTATAAAGTCCTTTGTTTACTCGCGGGTTTTGTTTTCAGGCGACACGTTTTGCTTATTTCTCCACTGTGCATGATACATGTTGTAGTTTTCCTCTAAATGTATAACTTATACTAACCTGTTGTTATTTTTTTTTTTGGGGGGGGGGGGGGGGGGTTGCAATGTAAGTGAAAAAGGTAATAGGCATTGAGTCAACCTATTCGAAAAGTTCATGTAAACTAAAGGTAATCTTAACTATTTGCACGCTAAGTAATTTTGCGCCTGCAACAATTGTCGTCTGCCTCAATTTCTCTCATTTCTTTGCAAAAATATGGTCATGGTGACAAACAGTTTGGACCCTGATGAGACGCCGCATTAAACTGGCACATGTTTCTAGATTTTTTCATGTTTCTCGTGTTTTTAGATAATATTATGCGTAGCACTGATACATTTAAGAACAATTCTGTAATGTACATTTTGGAAGGACCAAACTTTTACTTCAGGTTATTCCGAGACATCGAAGATCAATTGTATATAGTTATTATAACTCAGTGTTAGATACTGCTCTCTGTTTGTTATTACAAACTGCCAAATATATATTGTCTGGAACTTAACGAAACTAAAACTCAACCCAATTAATTACTAATGATTGCCGAATAACATCGAACCTTCAATATTAAACACATGAAAGATTGTCTTCTTCGGTATTAAACTCGATCGGTTTTCTTGCATAAAACTTCTTTTCAACCTATAAATGGATGATTTATGTAATTTTTAAAACACATTGCAAGTAGAAACTATTACTGTAACCCTTTCTTCCATGAATACACCTTTCTACGTCTCTGTAAGGTGATCTGTTGAAACCATTGTGATAAACAATGTCGCCTGAAAACAAAACCCGCGAGTATCACAATGGTTTCCTTTTCTCTAGTTAATGCTCCTTTTCGGTAGATTTATTCAAAGTGGTTGGATCTAAAAATAGCCCATGAGGGAATGGGTTAAAGCAAAACTAATCGACATCCATTTGATCGTTGCCGACAAAAATTGCAAACCATTGATGCGATGCGGCAGTAGTGATTACATTGTCATATTATAACGGACACGCATAATGAGTTGTACAAAGAAAGGCGTCACGCAGCTATAATAGTAGCTTCGATATCTTTGAGTTCTTTGTAGTACAGTAGGACATGTCTTGAGTGGCAAACAAAAAGGTCCAGTTATGGGTATGTAAGGCAGATGGTAGCTTAATGCAGGCTAAAGGTAATGCTGAAAGCTCTTATAGGAACTAACTGCATTAATTTTGCCATACACCAGGCAACCATCTCCTTTTTAATGCAGTAAAACCTCTCTATAACGGCCACTAAATTGTGTTAATTAGTTGGTATTTATGGCAGATGGCTGCTTAAAGCAATGTGAAAGTAAAACAGAACGCTCTTATAGGAGCGTTCTGTTTTACGTTCACCTTGCTTTAAGCAGCCACCTGTCTATAACACAAAATACTTGATGTAAATTTGTGGCCGTTATAGAGAGGTATTACTGTACTTATATGTTCAAATAATGAATGGCCGCTTATAACAGGTTCTACTGTATTTAATTGTGCTAATACTCACTACAGAGGCCACTAAATTAATAACTAGTGGTCTTAAAAACGTAGGGAGAAAGTTTACCAAAAAGCTCCTACTTTCGTCCTGCGTTAAGCTACAACCTGTCTCTGTGACCAGGAATTAGACATATATTTCGTGATTGCTTTAGATGCGTGCTTTAGATATTTCGTGATTGCTTTAGAGGCGATTTAATGTACAGTTAGAGTTCGATATCTCAAACTCGGATTACTTTTGGATAACTCGAACTTTTGGATAACTCGAAGTAAAAGTTCGGTCCTTCCAAAATTTAAAATAAATAATTTTCTAAAATGTATCACCGCGCATTTCTAGAAACACATTTGACAGCTTAATGCAGGACGAAAGTAATGCTGAAAGCTCCTAAAGGTATTAAGCTGTAAACTTGACAAATTGTTGAAATAAGAAATAGAATAACTGGAACCTCTGTTGTCTCGAAGTAATTTGTACGGTCCTTTGAAGTTCAAGACATGGAAGTTCAACTGTATATGTATCTGAAAAATCGACCAACAAATAGGTTTGTGTAAACTGACCACGAATGGAATTATAGAACCCTGCAAAACCCGTAGAATAATAGCAGCAGAGTCAGGAATAAGTGGAATAAAACTTCACTATGAAGGGCATATATCTAGTCGGTATGCTCATTATTTGTTTCCAAGGAACCTCAAGCCAGAGCTACGAAAATGTGACAAACCTAATATCATCACTTTTAATTGGATATAACTATTATGTACGTCCATTGTCTGACCAGTCAGCTGGTATGTATATCAACGTATCCATAGGCCTCTTTAAGATCTTAGAGGTGGACACGGTCCGCGGAATTCTGACCCTTACGGCCCGAATCTATTGTTCATGGCAAGACGACCGCATAACATGGACTCCTTCTGACCATGCCGAAATAACCTCGATTAGGATAGAGCAACAGTATGTTTGGACACCCCAATTATTATTAAGTGAGACTGAGAGTGTGGAAGAACTTGGTAGGAGGTGGATCCCAGTGAATTACCTGGCTGACGGTAGCGCCTCTTGGAATCCCGCAGACGTATATCGCCTCACCTGTTCCATGAACGTGAAACACTGGCCGTATGATGAACAAGAGTGCACGCTCAGATACGTTTTATTCGATTACGATGAATCTGAGGCTGTGTTACAACCAGGAAGTTTTCTTACTACAACTTATACTGAAAACGGCGAATGGTCACTAGACAGTACACAGGTAAGCACTAGTGACATGTCTAAGTCAACAGGGGTTGCCTTCACCATAAGACTAAAACGAAGGTCTGGCTTTTTTACAATCACCTTAATCATCCCGCTGATTTTACTGAATCTGCTCAGCAGTTTTGTTTTTCTACTACCCAGTGAGTCTGGAGAAAGAGTTGGCTACTGCATAACCACACTGCTCGCCCTGACGGTGCTCCTGGATGTGATTTCTAATGAAATACCGCAATTGTCTAATCCTTTGCCAGTCATCTGTCAGTTTCTGTTAGTTGATATATGCATGTGTGGCGTTATCACAGTGACTGTGATCATGAACCTGGCCTTATTTTACAGGGATGAACATGTGTCTATTCCACGTTACTACAGCACACTCGTCAAAGTGTTTTGTTGTAGTAAGAACAAAGTACAAGCATATCCGGGGTATCAGAATGGTGATGTACAGAACGAGACAGACGAAACAAACGGATCAGCTCAATTCAACAGCTGTTGGTGAAGACAAAATCTTTCCTAGCTGAGGAGATTACCCCACCGCCCAGTGAACTAACACCTGTTGGAAATGAGGGTTCTAAAGAGTCAGAGATAACATGGCAGGATGTCAGCAAGACCCTGGACCAAATCTTCTTTGTAGTGTTTACAAGTGTTGCAATAGTATGTGTCACCACAATGGTATCAATGCTTACACTGAATCTGTAGAAAAGGATTACCAAAATAACAAAGTCCGCAAAAACTGAATATGATACAATCTAACTCTTTCAGTGCGGGATGTGCTTTGCAAGACCAGAGTAGACGCGCAGAAAAGGGCTTCAAGAGGAGCACTTTCATCATTGTTTGTCATGTTACATTTTGCATTACAAAAACATATCTGAATATTTACGGTTAATTCCAGATTTGTTAGTTTTTTTGACAGAGCAACAGATTAAAATGCGTACTCAAACACTACAATCGTCCTTACTCCACCAAAACATATGTTGTCACCACTCTTTACAATCGCATGTTCGTATGTGGAGAAATAAAGGAGTTTTTCTTGAAAATGTTTTAATTTTACGCCTCTTATCTCGACCTCTGTAGTGTATAAGCATCTGGACGACAGTTCGTGTACAGTAAAACCCCCCTAAACCGGAATTCTA
Source organism: Azorinus chamasolen (assembly GCA_963576725.1). NCBI lineage: Eukaryota > Metazoa > Mollusca > Bivalvia > Cardiida > Solecurtidae > Azorinus > Azorinus chamasolen. Next base: position 12,429,689 of record OY755245.1, read on the forward strand.
GCAGAGAAGAATGGCGATACCTTTAGGCAGATGGCAGCTTAATGCAGGGTGAAAGTCATATATGTATGAATTTTTCCCTGCATTAAGCTGCAACCTGTCTCAATGACCGATAGTTATACTAACGCTAACGTCCGGTTTAGAGAGGTTTTACTGTATATACATAATTTCAATGACGCAGGTGACAGATACAGGTTCATCAAGGCCAGCTGTTCAGATAATTCAAATAACTTTGTATCCAGTTGTAGGCATGTTGCCTTTAACCCTTTCACCGCCTATGTCGCATACATGCACCACGACAAATAGTGCAGTCCCAGATCAGACGCCGCCTTTTCAAGGCGGCGTCTGATCAGGGACTTCACTTTTTGTCTCAATCCCTATTTCTATAGATGTGCTTTATTCCTTTAAAATTTGCATTTATTTATCTCATTTCCATATTATACCGAATGATTTAACAAAAATGGATGGCAGACGACAAGTAGAAATTTGGCGCCGAAAGGGTTAACCCCACTTTTCCGATCTCTTATAACCAATATACATTGTCTCTGTATATAACAAGGATGTGTGTGGAAACAAAACCAATGGCGCTAGAATGTTTACGGTGTAAACATTGCCTTCTTGCTATATCAATGGCATATACTACTGGTTGTATTCGCAGTTGGCTAAGGACTTACAGTCACACCCATTGCCCCTGAATAGTTGGTTAAGGACTTACAGTCACACCCATTGCCCCTGAATAGTTGGTTAAGGACTTACAGTCACACCCATTGCCCCAGAATAGTTGGCTACGGACTTACAGTCACGCCCATTGCCCCTGAATAGTTGGTTAAGGACTTACAGTCACACACGTTTCCCCTGAATATGATTATGATCCTGTCTAGTGTTAATCGTTTACTCCATGAATATTCATGTAAGAAATTACGATATCATGAATATTAATTAGTTTAATGTTAAGAATGACAGGAATGTTTGGCAGAAACTAGTAATTATCATATCTGTATTATATCATACGCAAACAGAACAGACCCTGATCAGACGGCTCTTATAGGAGCCGTCTGATCTGGGTCTTCTCTGTTTGCAAAGACACAGAAAGGCGTATACATGGGGTAAAGTGTTAATAAGTTGTAGCCATATCCATTGTCTCTGAATATGACAAGGTTTTTGAAAAAAATCAAGTTTCAACGGTTACTGAAGTATAAATTGTCTTACAGTAAAGTTTTACTAATATAACCCCTCGAAAGAAATATAATTCTGGAATTTTAAACAGATGGTAGTTTAATGCATAACAAAATTTATTTGCGAGACTTAACTGTATTGTGTAAATCAAGGAACATAACTCTAGATGTACTGAGACGTCATTTTTTTATCACATAACTTGACTCGTCTTCCATAACCATCATTTATGTTTTATATCTAGCACGTGTAATCTACATGTACATGTAAGATCTGGTGTCACACAATTACTTAGCGTCCTTTTCGAATCTTTAAACACACATGTAGACTGGTATACAACCTATTTTCTTAACCCATTCCCTCATATTGACGACTTTTGACGACTGTGAAAAAGTCACCTGTTGAAACCATTGTGATAAATAGAGCATTTGCTCTTGTAGGAGCAAATGCTCTATTTATCACAATGGTTTCAAACTACAAAATTCTAAAAACAATCCTTTTCTCTAGTTAATGCTCCTTTTCGGTAGATTTATTCAAAGTGGTTGGATCTAAAAATAGCCTAAAGGAATGGGTTAAAGCACACATGTAGACTGGTATATAACCTACATGTATTTTCTTGCGTTTATTTTCTGCGCCTGTGTGCTCAGTAGTAAACTTTCGATAACCATTCCGAGATGGCATTGGCTCGCTCGTCTGTTTTACCAAATGTAGAATCTTGCCAGCATCGCAAAGATGGAGCGAAATTCTGACTATGTTTCTACCCCTTCATCTAACTATCGAGGTTGGTCGAATCAGTTATGTGATAAAACGAATCTGACACTCTTGCCATTTGAGATAAACTTTTTTTAAACTCGTTCAGAAAGCCAGTGGCTCGTTATTTTGTTCCTAGACGAATTTAGATAAAGTTTATCTCGTGATAACTCGTGACAGATCCTATATATCTTTAGTTGCTCTTGGTAGAGATCTTATGGCCAAACACAGTACATGTATATATGAACATGGTGCAGATCAATAAAGAAACAAGATTAAATACACACCTCAATCATTTTTCATTTTTTGAAATACATATAAGGGATGAGTTGTTCGTTTTATGTTGGTGAACATGTTTTCTTCAGTCAATTGACATAACAAGCAAAATTGTCAGCTGCATTATAAACAGTAATGTTATGTACACATCTAGCCTTCTTATCTTCTGTCAAAAGCAAACAGAGCAGACCCTGATCAGACGGCTCCTATAAGAGCCATATAATATGGGTCTACTCTGTTTGCAAATGTGTGTACATGTGTTTATATGAAGGAAAGGGTTAAATAACAAAATGGCTAGTGTCAGTGAAAGAGTTAAATATCTATTGTCCATTTCAATTTACTTTGTCACCGAATTTGAATCGAGATCTTTTTTTTTTAATTTCGAGTTAGACTGACCTTTAATCTATTTGATTTGATCGCATCGTTTTTCAAGAACTCCCATGCTAAATTTTCCTGAATGCCATGCAATTTGAAATTAACATGTTTACAATGGGAAAACCTTGTTTTTATACATGAAATCTTTATTTAAAGATGGATTCGTTGGAAACTCGGGCACAGAGTTACTGAAAAACGATGACACAAATGGTTTAAATTTGATCTCAATCCGGTAAGACATGAAAATGGACAAAAATTGAAATGGACAGTACATATTGCACATATCCCGTATAACACAACTTACCCGAGTGTATACTGAATGAATGAGTGATATACTAAAACACACTTTTGCACTAAATATAGTCAAGAAAAAAGAACTTTTAGAAGACTGGCTATGACTGACATTTACAGTTGTCCAGTTTGTAACATTTGTAAATCTACTGTAATATCTCTACTCAGGTCACATTTGAGATCATCTCAGAAGAAATGTTAATATCGAACCACATAGAACCAAAACACTGGCGCCCCTTGTTATTGGACCACCTGAAAATAACAAAACGGTATATTCAATAAATGAAATGCACAACTGATTTATTATGAAGATACATAAAGGTCTACAAAATTAGGCGTTTATAATATATATACAAAATTAGCCCTTTATCCTATACATACAAAATTAGCCCTGTACGCTATACATACAAAATTAGCCCTTTACGCTATACATACAAAACTAGCCCTTTACTCTATACAAAAAGAATTAGCCCTTTACGCTATACATACAAAATTAGCCATTTACCCTATACATGTACATACAAAATTAGCCCTTTACCCTATACAATCAAAACTAATCCTGTACGCTATACATACAAACTTAGCCCTGTACGCTATACATACAAATTTAGCCATTTACGCTATATATATACATACAAAACTAGCCCTTTACCCTATACATACAAAACTGTCCCTTTACCCTATACCTGCAAAACTGGCCCTTTATCCTATACCTGCAAAACTAGCCCTTTACCCTATACATACAGAATTAGCCCTTTATCCTATACATACAAAATTAGCCCTTTACCCTATACATTCAAAACTAGCCCTTTACCCTATATATACAAAACTAGCCCTCTACCCTATACATTCAAAATTAGCCCTTTATCCTATACATACAAAATTAGCCCTTTATCCTATACATACACAACTAGCCATTTACCCATTACATACAAAACTGGCCCTTTACCCTATACATTAAAAAATAGCCCTTTATCCTATACATACAAAATTATCCCTTTACCCTATATATGCAAAACTAGCCCTTTACCCTATGCATACAAAATTAGCCATTTACCCTATATATACAAAACTGGCCCTTTACCCTATACATGCAAAACTAGCCGTTTATCCTATACATACCCCCTTTAACGTCATTGCAAATAGAGTAGACCTAGATCAGACTGTTCCTGTAAGAGTCGTCTGGTTTACAGATTTATTTTACAGTGTCTACCATTGCTAAAAGGGTCTGTGTTTAGGTGGCATTATACAAAATTAGCTATATAATAGTTATGATGTCAATTCTTCTGGCATAATATTAGAATGGTGCATGAGAAACACATACAGTATAACCCTTCTATAACGACCACTTAACAATCACTCAATGAATATTCATGTCAGAAATACCGACATCATGAAAGAAATGCGGCTAGGAAAGAAACTGTAGAATCATATCTTTACTACATGTATATCATAAGCTAATGGAGCAGACCCAGATCAGACGACTGCTACAGGAGTTATCGGATCTGTGTCTACTGTGTTTACAAATGTGTAGAAAGGCGTATTTATGGCGTAAAGTGATAGTCTATACTTGTAAAGAGTTTTAAAAATGCTAAAAATGTACATAAATCATTTGTTTATGTGCTGAATAGAAGTATATCCCAAGAAAACGAATCGAATAAACACCGAAGAAGACAAGACTTGCAAGTGTTTGGTATTGAAGATCTGATGTTTCTCGCCAGTGTACTAGTATTTATTCGGCTCGCGTTTTAATTTCGTAAATGTTCCACAATGGTCGATAGTATTTTGCTGTACAGCAAACATTTATAAGTATGGACGAAAACATTTTATTTTGTATCACAGAGACATACAGTTGAAATTCGATATTTCCAACTTCAAGGGACCATACAATTTTTTTTCGAGATACAAATGTATCAGAAGTTCGAGTTATCCAATTTCTAATCGGAACAATTTCTCAAGTTAACAGCTTAATGCAGGTCTAAAGTAATGCTGAAAGCTCCTGTAGGAGCTTTCAGCATTACTTTAGACCTACATTAAGCTGTCACATGTGTTTCTAGATATGCATAGCGATACATTTTAGAGCAATTCTGTGTTGTAATTCTTGGAAAGACCGAACTATTAGTTCGAGTTATCCGAGTTCGAGTTATCCGAGTTCGAGTTATCCGAGTTCGATGTATCGATGTTTCACTGTATTTCGATATAATTTCGAATTGGCAATTTTCATAACAATGATTGAACATAAATATAAAGTTTTATGATGTTATTTAACGCTTTACTCCATGGAAATTCATGTAAGAAATAATGAATATTAACTAGACCAATTGTTTTGATAGCCCATGACTATTTGACCATGGCAGAAACCGCAGAAACAGACCAATTCTATATCATTGGCAAGCAGAACAGACTCTGATCAGACTACTCCTACAGGAGCCATCTGATCTGGGTCTACTCTGTTTGAAAAGGCGTAGAAAATCGTATATATGGAGTAAAGGGTTAAAATTGCGTTTATTGGAGGAACTATCAATTTAACCCATTACGTCATAGGCTATTTTTAGATACAACTTCTTTGAATAAATCTACCGAAAAGGAGCATTAACTAGAGAAAAGGACATTTTTGTAGTTTGAAACCATTGTGATAAATAGAGTATTTGCTCCTATAGGAGCAAATACTCTATTTATCACAATGGTTTCACAAAGGGAAAAGTCAAAAGTCGTCAATACGAGGGAATGGGTTAATGATGGATACGGGCGTCTTTAAAATACATGGTTGCTAAATACAGGGCGACAGTAAATCAGAACAGTCCTATAGGCACTTTCTGTATGGCTTTCGTCCAGTACTAAGGTACCACTTGCCCGTAAACCCCATTATTTCGTCCAGTACTAAGGTACCACTTGCCCGTAAACCCGATTATTTCGTCCAGTACTAAGGTACCACTTGCCCGTAAACCCATTATTTCGTCCAGTACTAAGGTACCACTTGCCCGTAAAACTCATTATTTCGTCTAGTACTAAGGTACCACTTGCCCGTAAAACCCATTATTTCGTCCAGTACTAAGATACCACTTGCCCGTAAACCCCATTATTTCGTCCTGTACTAAGGTACTACTTGCCCGTAAAACGCATTATTTCGTCCAGTACTAAGGTACCACTTGCCCGTAAAACCCATTATTTTAACTTTTTTAGTGGCCGCTTAAGAGGAGTTTTACTGTACATGCATGCATTAAGACAATGTCGATGAAAGGCTAAATCGAATACTATTCTAGATTCGTCTACGTCATTCGTATGTAAGTCAAAAGCATTGGCTATTCGAAATTCCTTCAAATTCTTTTGTCCACTTAATAGTTGTTAATCTGGGACACGTTTACTTTAGAGGTTCCCGGAAGTTTATGTTAAATGTTTGTAAATAAATTGACACAATGCAGCCATTAGCAGTTTAACCGTTTCCTCCATAAATACGCCTTTCTACCCCTCTGTAAAAGTCACTCTTTGAAACCATTGTGATAAATAGAGCCTTTGCTCCTGTAGGAGCAAATGCTCTATTTATCACAATGGTTTCAGAACTACAAAATTCTTATTATTTTCTTTTCTCTAGTATAAGCTCCTTTTCGGTAGATTTATTCAGAGATTGGATCTAAAAATAGCCTATGAGGTAATAGGTTAACATTGATCATAACTGTTTTAACATTTCGCACTCAAAGTAAGTTTTCGTCTGCAACAATTGTCGTCTGCTTCAATTCTTAAAATAAAATGTCTCTCATTGCTTTACCAAAATATGGTCAAAGTGTCAAACAGTTATGATTCTTATGAACCGACGCATTATGTGGCATCTGATCTGGATCTGAACTGTTTGCTTAGGTGTCCACGGATTCACTGCCAGAGTGCAAAGATGTTACCATTTACGTCAAATAAAATACTTTTCACGCACTTGCAAACAGAATAGACCCAGATTAGACGGCTAATGTAGGAATTGTCTGATAAGGGTCTGCTCTGTTTACCCATGACATGCTATAGGCATGATTCTACAATGCTATAGATTTGATTCTACAATGCTATAGACATGATTCTACAATGCTAGAAAGGCGTATATATGGAGTAAAGGGTTATATTGAAGAATTGCTATCATGCTAACACGATATGACAGACAAACAGTTTGGATCCAGATCACACGCAAATTACACGGCATCTCAAAAAGACCCAAACTGTCTGACATTCGCTCGACAGTTTCTCCAAAGCTTGAGCAAACCGGAAGTACGAAGAAATTTGAATAGAGTGGAGGTTTGGGTGACACCATTGTTTCAGCAAGATTTCACGTACCGGAATAGCCCGTTGAGTATTTCTCACAGATGAAGTGAATCTTACGGTCGCAGTTCCTCTCATGGAAGGCTCCAGCATACTGCACCAGACCACAGTTGTCCCCAGGTCGTCGGCTCGGCTCTCCGTTCCATTGTCTGAGTGAGAAAGAATTTCATTTTCCAGAGAAACGGATAAACGTGCGTACTCAAGTACTAAGATCGTCATTTCTCCACCAAAGCCTATGCCTTGACCACTTTTTCGAAAGAGTAGTCACAATTTAGGGTTTGGTGGAGAAATAAAGAAATTATTCTTGAAAAAGTTTTAATTTACGTGTCTTATCTGGACCTCTGATTCTTAGCCCTTACAAACGCTCATTTTTCAAATGGAACCTTCAAGATTTGAGACTGGATTGTCTCATGTCGATTCTAGAGGGGTGAGTTTATCATAAACTGTAAAATATGGCAAACGGTGCAGATCTTGATCAATGGGTCCATTAGGAGCCCTCTGTGATCTGGGTCTACACTGTTTGCAATAGCTATTTAACTGAGGTCCCGCATTGTAATGAAGCAAGCTAATATACATCATTTGCAACATTCAAACTCACTGTGAATATTCAGGGATTGTTTTCGAAGAAATGATAACAGTGCAGACTATGACGAGAGGGTTCATCTATCGGTCCACTGATATGAGTCTACACTGTTTGCAAATGACATTAGTTACTCGTTTTCTGCATTGAAACGGTTAAAATACAATCTGCAAATAAAATCAATCTGATTCCTCCTGAGGAGGCTACCATTTCCTCAATTTCAAATAAACAGTTCTTCATTGTCTTGAGAACTAATGACGAGTGCGAATAGTAGGATCTGACAACATTCGTATGTTCGTGGCATATTTGGCGATCCGAATTGTAGAACGAACATATACTGCGTGAATCGCTGCACGGGAAAACATACCTTATGCATTTTCCAACAGAGTAGATTTAGACTAGTCGCAACATGTCAACAGAGTAGATTCAGACTAGTCGCAACATGTCAACAGAGTAGATTTAGACTAGTCGCAACATGTCAACAGAGTAGATCTAGACTGGTCGCAACATGTCAATGCGTAACTAGTCAGGGCCCAAACTGATATTTAACATCATATGCAATATTATCCATATACTTCATGAATATTCATGCAAGAAATAATGGCATCGTTAACATTAATTAGATTAACCCTTTCCCTGATGAATATACATATTGTAAATAATGACATCATGAATATTAATTATTTTTTTTATAATGGCTTATGTACACATGCCATTTTGGCTCAGAAAGAAGCTGTAGAATCAGATCTATATTGTACCATAAGCAAACAGAGCAGTTACTGATCAGACGGCTCCTATATGAGCCGTCTGATCTGGGTCTACTCTGATTGGAGATGCGTCAAAATGAGCTTACATAAGGGAAAGGGTTATTTATTTTAATAGCACATGGACACACGATATTTGGCCTTGGTAGGAACTGTAGACTATTATCTTTATGATATCATTAGCAAACAGAGCAGACTCTGATTATACGGCTCCCTGAGGAGCCGTCTGATCTGGTTCTACTCTGTTTGCAAAGGCGTAGAAAGGCGTATTTATGCCATTTTATGGTGTAAAAGGTTATATAATGTAACCAGAAACATCAATAAAATGTGAGTATTGAATAATTTCTCCATTATTTCTCCACCAAACCTTATACTGTCACCACTCTTTAGAATAATCTCGCTGAGAAATATCTCTGTAAGAATGAGATACGGATAACATTGCTGCCACACATGCAATTGCTTATACAATTAATTGTATCATGTAACAAACAACATGTCAATGCTTACCTCACTAAGTGTTTTGAATCTTGAATCATGAATCTAAAGAGCGGTCACACCATAAGGTTCGATGGGAATATGACGATCAACACAATGTGATTTGTTGCAGCTAAGCGATGGCCTGTCTTGATGGCCCTTTCCTCCATAAATACGCCTTTCTACGCATTTGCAAATAGAGTAGACCCAGATCAGACGGCTCCTATAGGAGCCGTCTGATCTGGGTCTACTCTGTTTGCAAATGTCTGATCAGGGTCTGCTCTGTTTGCTAATGCATATAGATATGATTCTACCGTTTATTTGAAGCACTGATCTGGGTGTACATAGTTTAATAATTACATAAACGACGGGTCATAGCTGCCATCCCCAAAAGTCCAGAAGCCTTCCGAAAGTTGGTCATTCAGTGAGGTCCACCAGCCGTATACGTTGTGGTTGAATGTTGCTAGTTTCGTAGTAAGGAACGTCTAAAAACAAACAATCATTTATAATTATTGTGTTATTCTAACTTAACCCTTTTCTTAACCCATTCCCTCATAGGCTATTTTCTGACCTTCCTTATTTAAATAAATCTACTAAAAAGGAGCATTTACTAGAAAAATGATTTTTTAGACCTGTGTATTATTGCAATGCAACACTTGGGATAAATAGAGCATTATTTTGCTCTTATTAAAAAAGTGACTTTAACAAAGGTGGCAATAGGTATCAATATGAGGGAATCTCTCTCTCTTTCTCTCTCTCTCTCTCTCTCTCTCTTTCTCTCTCTTTCCATCTCTCTCGTTCTCAATTTCCCTGAAGTTTTCAATCTTCCCCTCACCTACTCACTCTCTCTCACTCTGATCCTTTGAATTTATATGCGTGTATTTGTGTGACTGTCATTTTACTTTATACTATATTATTCCATTCACTGTAGGGGAAGGGCTTTATCTAAGTTGGAAGAACTTGTTGCCCAACCCCATTTCTGGATATTATGAAATAAAATATGTTTAAACTATGAGGGAATTGGTTAATGAATATTCATGTGAGAAATAATGAATGTACGCAAGAATATTGATTAGCTGAAATCCGTAATGAAATTATGAACAAGATATATATTTGACCATGGAAGAAGCAGTATAATTAGATATATAGTATACCATACAAATACAGTAAAACCTCTCTATAACGGCCACTGAATTACATCAAGCATTTTGTGTTAAAGGCAGGTGACTGATTAAAGCAAGGTGAAAGTAGAACAGAACGCTCCTATAGGAGCGTTCTGTTTTACTTTCACCTTGCTTCAAGCAGCCACCTGCCCTGAATACCAACTAATTAACACAATTTAGTGGCCGTTATAGAAAGGTTTTACTGTATGGCTAATCTTGATCAGAATGCTGCTGCAGGGGCTGTCAGATCTGGGTCTACTATGAATGCAAATGTGTGAAAAGGCTTATATATCAAGTACAGATGTACTCTTCTATTACAGGTAAAAGAACTATACAAATGACTTCGAAATAACAGAGGTTCGAGTTATCCTATTTCTAGATTGTTTAAGTTCACAGCTGAATGCAGGTCTAAAGTAATGCTGAAAGCTCCTATAGGCACTACTTTCGATGTGCATTAAGCTGCCACACGTGTTTCTAGATATGCGTATTGATACATTTTAAAACAATGCTGTATTGTAAATGTTGGAAGGACTGATATTTTATTTCGAGATATCCGAATTTCGAGTTACCCCAGTTCGAGATAACGAAGTTCTACTGTTTATTACAATAAGACAAGTTGTTCCATGCACGAGAAAGCATTGGGGTATTTCCCCGCCTGTAAATAGCTGGGCGTCGCGATAGGATTGTTCAAAACGCTTAACACATTACCCCCTAGTGACGCATTTTTGCGCCTCTATAAAATTCAGTGTGAAACCATTGTGATAAATAGAGCATTTGCTCCTATATAGCTATATAGCTCTATTTATCACAATGGTTTCAAACTACAAAATTCTAAAATTTTCCTTTTCTCCAGTTAATGCTCCTTTTTAGTAGATTTATTCAAAGTGGTTGGATCTAAAAAAAAATAGCCAATGAGGTAATGGGTTAAAAGCGACGTAAAGCCATGATGCAAACGATATAAACTCAAATATCATGCAAAGCGTCGCCATTTGCCTGCAAAATATTACCCGGCTTAAGAAAAATAAATAAACAAAAAAAGCAAATAAAACCGTGTTTGTTCAATTTTGGTTCTGATGCGATTTTGACTACTTTCGAATCGAACAAGCTTTTGAGAAACAATTGAGAAAATGTCACGACAAACTATTGAGAAAGTGTCACGACAAACTATTGAGAAAATGTCACGACAAAAGCATTTAAGAAACTATGCATTGACTGACTGTCAAACAGCTTTGGTCATGTTGATATCATCTGGATCATGGCTGTTTGCAAATGCGATTCAAAACGCAGTAAGCGGGGTATGGATTAACATATTGTATCTAATTTTGTTGTTCTTTTTATGGTGTATTGAAACTACAACGAGGATGAGGGATCTTATTCAGTAATCGCCCTTGAATACTCTCTCGAAAACTGTAGGTCCTACTAGTTGGTTTCCTCTGATTTTATCGTTGATATCTTTGCTGGCTTTAAATATCTCACATAAGAATTAACAATGATTCTGACATTTGTTGTATACTTTCTTGGACTATAGCTCTATTGAAACATTTAATTTTTAGAGGTTAAGGAAAATGGTCTTTCTTTAAATTTCAAATCAATTAACCGCAATGTCGCATTGAACTACAAGCGAACTAACTGAGAAATCCAACTGAAAGGACTTACATATCATTTGGTATACCTTTCCGTTTATCTATCAATGGAGATAATTTGGAGCTGAAAATTATCCCCCATTAATCAACAAATATAAGTAAGACCTACGCTTTCGGCAGGACTGTTGACGGAAACGAGGGCACCTACGACGGTGCTGCTGGGAGCAAAAGACGAACAGAAGGAGGCTGCTTCCAACTGGGTGTAGAGGCCAGACACGTTGTTGTAGGGAGTGAACAGGTAACAGCTTCCACCGTTCTGTACCCAGGTATTGTCAGGACAGGTCCCTGAAATGGACATGTAAACCCATTCCTTCACATGCTACTTTTAGAGCCACCATCTTTGAATAAATCTACCGGAAAGGCGCATTTACTAGAGACAATGGACATTTTAGACCTGTATAAAGTGTTGAAACCATTGTGATAAATAGAGCATTTGCTCCTATAAGAGCAAATGCGCTATTTATCACAATGGTTTCAAACAGTGATTTTTACAGAGGCGTCATTATAAGAGAATGGGCTAAGCTGTTCAATGATAAGATTGTAGTGTCTACAAAACGGTCTCAAAGTAAATGCGTCTTTCATGTCTTTTCAATAGTAGTTAGTATCAGGTTAACACACAGCCAGAACGCTGGTGAGACTCTGCGAACTTAGACATATCTCAACCCTTTACACTATAAATACGCTTTTCTATGCCTTTGCAAACAGAGAAGACCCAGATCAGACGGCTCCTGTAGGAACCGTCTGACCAGTGTCTGCTCTGTTTGCTTATGATACAATATAGATTATGGTTCTACATCTTCTTCCATGCCAAACTTTCCTGTGCCCATGTGCAATTATAACAGTCAATCTAATTAATATTCATAATGTCATTATTTCTTACATGAAAATTCAAGGAGTAAAGAATTAAGGTAGATGTACAACAATTTGCAAATGTATCATACATCAGAACGCATTGTAAACTGGGTTAACACATAGAACACAGCATACATGCATTTCTTCTGAATCAAAACTGCTTGTAACTAGCATCATCCATTCGCCAATAACCCTTTACCTGATGAATATTCATATAGGAAATAATGACGTCATAAATATTAATAAGATTATATTTTTATAATGGCTTATGAAATCATGACATTTTGGCTCAGGAAGAAACTGTAGAATCAGATCTATACTGCGCCATAAGCAAATAGACCAGACCCTGTTCAGACGGCTCCTATAGGAGCCGTCTGTTCTGGGTCTACTCTGTTTGCAGATGCGTCAAATGCGCTTGCATAATGGAAAGGGTTAACAGTATCAGGAATTTCATTATCCTGTCAAAAGCAGACATATACGAGTACTTATCGTGAACTTTACCTACAGTCTTTTAGTTAATTGCTGACGCTTATTACCAAATAGAGCCTCCTTTTAAAGACTTGGCAAACAGAGTAAACCCAGACCAGACGGCCCCTCTCTGATTAGGGTCTGCTATATTTACGTAATTAAATCAAACCGAAATTCCAGTAGAGAAGAATTAAGATACGCCAAACCACGAACTTCAGTCTCAGTTATTGTTTTCTTGTAAAAACGCCCTACGGTATTTACATGATTGTTTTCGTAGTAAAGCTTCTACTCACCTGCTCCTGTAAGTTCACATATTGCAGCTGCGTGTGTGGAGCATTTAATGTCGTTGTACTGGCCTGTGGCATATATTAAAGCACAATCCTCTTGGCCCTTATAGTTGTTGGGCTCCTGGTTCCATTTGCTGCCAAAACATCATTTACAAATTATCATATACGAACATAGGTCTACATAAAATGTGTAAATAAAACATTTTCAAGAATAACACTAAGAGACGATTCTAAAGAGTGGTCATATCATAGGGATTGGTTGAGAACTGACAATTTTAGTGGTATCTGAGTACGCATATTTATCTGTTGCTCTATACGAATCAGAGCAATATATAAAGGCACGCATTCAAATACAATGTACTATTATTAACCCATTACCTCATAGGCTATTTTTAGATACAACCTCTTTGAATAAATATATCGAAAAGGAGCATTAACTAGAGAAAAGGAAAACTTTAGAATTTTGTAGTTGGAAACCAGTGATAAATAGAGCATTTGCTCCTATAGGAGCAAATGATCTATTTATCACAATGGTTTCACAAAGTGACATTAACAGTCCTCAAAAGTCTTCAATATGAAGGAATGGGTTAAATTAACATATAAGTCATTTCTCCACCAAAACCTGTGTTGTGACCACTCTTTAGAATCGTCTCGTAGAGACTTTACTTTAGGGTTGTCACAACATATCGTTTGGTGGAGAGAGAAGGCCCCCTGCAAGCTAAAATATAATACATGTACAAAGGAACTTGTTCTAAGCGACCTTATATTGATTGGACACAAGAATCGTTAAAAACATGTGGTTGTGTAATGCAGGAGAAACGCAATACAGAAAACTCCTATAATTATAATTATATATGAGCTTTCTGTGCCACTCTTGGTCTGCATTTAGTTAGCACTTGCCTAACAGACTCGTAATTATACCTCTTTTTGATAGTGCCTAACAAACCCGTAATTATACCTCTTTTTGATGGTGCCAAGCAGACCCGTAATTATACCTCTTTTTGATAGTGCCTAACACACCCGTAATTATACCTCTTTTTGATGGTGCCAAGCACACCCGTAATTATACCTCTCTTTGATGGTGCCAAGCACACCCGTAATTATACCTCTTTTTGATAGTGCCTAACAGACCCGTAATTATACCTCTTTTTGATGGTGCCAAGCAGACCCGTAATTATACCTCTTTTTGATGGTTACTAACAGACCCGTAATTATACCTCTTTTTGATGGTGCATAACACACCCGTAATTATACCTCTTTTTGATAGTGCCTAACAGACCCGTAATTATACCTCTTTTTGATGGTGCCAAGCAGACCCGTAATTATACCTCTTTTTGATAGTGCATAACACATCCGTAATTATACCTCTTTTTGATGGTGCATAACACACCCGTAATTATACCTCTTTTTGATGGTGCATAACACACCCGTAATTATACCTATTTTTGATGGTGCATAACACACCCGTAATTATACCTCTTTTTGATGGTTGGCTTAAGACCGGATCTATTGTACAGTAAAGCATCGGTGACCTTGTGAATATAGCTCGCTATAAGTGGATCCTTGATAAGTAACTTGTATTATTCGTCGGTCGCAACAAGAACATGCCAACACTGTATGTTAGAACGCACGATAATTTCTGCTGTACAATACATGTACAGTTGAACTTCGATATCTCGAACTCGGATAACTCGAACTTCGCGATAACTCGAACTAAAAGCTCGGTCCTCCCAAAATTTGCAATACAGAATTGTTCTAAAATGTATCACTACAAATATCTAGAAACACACGTGACAGCTTAATGCAGGTAGAAAGTAATGATGAAAGCTCTTGCAGGAGCTTTCAGCATTACTTTAGACCTGTATTCAGCAGCGAATTTGAGATATTGTCAGATTCGGAATCGGATGACTCGAACATCTGTTATCTCGAACTAATTTGTATGGTCCCGTGAAGTTCGATATACCAAAGTTCAACTGTAGTTCGTTAAACAGACACAAGGAACGCCTAGTAACACAAATTCACAAACAAATACAGTGTCTTCTAATGGACAGTTTCAAAAATTAGGGGAAAATAAAGAGATATGTAGATACTGAAAATTCTGCAGATGTGTCGTCTGTACTATTAATTAAACAGTGCTTACAAACTCTGCAGTATTCCGGTTACATCTGCGCATTTTGCAGGTATAATTGACTGACTGAGTTTCCATAATGATGTCATCTGATGCCAAGAGAAATGGTTGGCATGATTATATAGTTTAACCCATCAGTACCCAGTTTAAAAGGACATCGGCAAGCAGTGTAGATCCAGAAGCCTTCTGACCAGGATCTGCACTGCTTACTGAACCCATCAATGCCAATGGCTGATTCCAGCGATTCTTGTTTTTGCTGAATCCCCTCCATATGAAAATAGTATGAGTTCTAAAATACAATCTGGTCGAGGTTTCCTTAAATAATATAAGAATATGTGGGTTTACCCTTTTCTCTATAAAAACACATTTCTACATCTTTGCAAACAGAGCAGACCAAGATCAGACGGTTCCTACCAGGGTCTGCTCTGTTTGCTTATGATACAATATAGATATCATTTTACAGTTTTCGCCATGGCCAAAAATTCCTGTATCCATGTGCTGTAATGATAAGTAATCTAATTAATAATTATTTCTTACATGAATACATGTATTCATGGAGTAAAGGGTTAATATGTTCAACTTATGGATAATCGACATACGACCTGGCGTAACATACATCGTTCGTTAATCTTTTCTCTGATAGAGACATATTTTATGCATTTGCAAACAAAGAAGACCAAGACCAGGGTCCATGCTTATAAAGATTTTTAGTTGAGTCTGAGTTTGTTCTCAAGCTTTTGATTGGTCAGATTTGAGCCAAAGGCTCAAATCTGACCAATCAAAAACTTGAGAACGAACTCAGACTCAACTAAAAGGTTGTATAAGCATGGAACCAGAAAGGCCCTGTAGGATGTCTGCTCTATTTGAAAATGAAAAATATAGATCCGATTCTACTGTTTCTGTCACGCCTGAAATTTCCCACGATTTTCATAGGCCATTGTAACTTACACGAATGTCTGATTGGCAGATGTACCGTCGGCCCATACATAGGTGTTCTCTTTGGAAATATCGTTCAAGCCAGTCCAGAAAACTAAGTCGTTTGAGGAGTCTAGAAGCTGTTCGGAAAGCCAAGCCTGGTGACAACACAAAACAACATCATCACTATAACAGTAAGCCTGGTGACAACACAAAACAACATCATCACTATTACAGTAAGCCTGGTGACAACACAAAACAACATCATCACTATAACAGTTAGCCTGGTGACAACACAAAACAACATCATCACTATTACAGTAAGCCTGGTGACAACACAAAACAACATAATCACTATTACAGTCTTAAGCGGCTATCAAACATGTGTAATATGGACCTGTAATGCAGGTGGTAGCTTAATGCAGGTGGTACATGTAGCTTAATGCAGGTCAAAGGTAATAAAGAAAGCTCCCATAGAAGCTTTCTGCATTACTTTTTCCTTGTATCAAACAACCACATGTTTTAAACTCGATAATTGAATGACCTCTTAACCAATTCCCTCATACTGACGCATGTTGATGCCATTGTAAAAGTCACCTGTTGAGTTGAAACCAATGTGATAAATAGAGCATTTGCTCCTATAGGAGCAAATGCTCTATTTATCACAATGGTTTCAAACTACAAAATTCTAAAATGTTCCCTTTTTTCTAGTTTATGCTCCTTTTCGGTAGATTCATTCAAAGTGGTTGGATCTAAAGATAGCCTATGAGGTAGTAGGTTAAGATAAGTTCTGCTGTGCCACAGTTTTTTATTCATCACCATCGTTACTAACATTATTTATTATTGTGTATACATATGATTAGGTAAAGCTGGAGTTGGTATGTTTGGTAAAGTATGCTACATAATGGTAGTGTACAGTGTGATTTGCCATCATATTGATTGAACCTTTTCCTTGTTTAATATTTATGTAAGAAAAATGACACCATGAATATTTATTATGTGAATTTTTATAATGATGACATGTACACAGCATGACTCGATATTGGTAGAAACTGTAGTGTCAGGTCTGTTAATAGTTCATAAGCAAACATAGCAGACCCTGATCAGACAGCTTCTATACAAGTCGTCTGATCTAGGTCTGCTATGTTTGCAATTGCGAGAAAAGACATTCACAGGAAGGTAACGGTTAAATCTAATATCTTATATATGCTTGATAAGTCATACAATAACTCATTTGAAGACGACAAAGGAGCCCGGGGGATGTGTTAGTGTTGTTGTAAGCTATTGCATAACATATGACTTGTAACACTTGTCACCATAAAACAGTTTACTTACTTATTTACTTATTATTATATAATTGTCATGGCTTTATCATCGACATACTTAGAGAATGACTTGTCCTAAAGCGGCCATTCATTTACAGTAAACCCTCTCTATAACGACCACTAAATTGTGTTAATTAGTTGGTATTTAGGGCAGGTGGCTGCTAGAAGCAAGGTGAAAGTAAAACAGAACGCTCCTATAGGAGCGTTCTGTTTTACTTTCACCTTGCTTTAAGCAACCACCTGACTTTAACACAAAATCCTTTTTGTAATTTAGTGGTCGTTATAGAGAGGTTATACTGTATTGATCATAGGGGTATTAAAAAGCAGGTTGATGCTTTATGCATGACAAAAGTAATGCAGACAACCCCTATGTGAGTTTTCTGCATTACTTTTGACCTGCATTAAGCTACCAGTCTCCAGACTGCCTTACAGACCTATAATTAGATACCTCTTTCACGGCCGTTTAAAACAGGTTCTACTGTACTGTAATTATTATCATCACTGCTCATTGTCAGTCTTCCTATTACTATTCTCATAATAATAGACATAAATGAGAAATATAAATTTATTTTTTTGGAATATGTCGTTAATTTTCCACCTAACTCTATATTGTCACACTCTATAGAGTTATCTCGAGGAGACAATTCTGTAAAGTCACTATACTTTTCACTTGTTTGATTTTCCCCATTTTCTTCAAACAAAATACGACAGAAACAAACACTTGAAAAATTGATCTGTCATCTGTGTCCAAACTGTTTGATCAGTCATCTGTATCCAAACTGTTGATCTATAATCTGTATCCAAACTGTTGATCTATAATCTGTATCCAAACTGTTTGGTTTGTCATCTGTATTCAAACTGTTTGATCTGTCATCTGTATCTAAACTGTTTGGTTTGTCATCTGTATCCAAACTGTTTGGTTTGTCATCTGTATCCAAACTGTTTGGTTTGTCATCTGTATCCAAACTGTTGATCTGTCATCTGTATTCAAACTGTTTGATCTGTCATCTGTATCCAAACTGTTAGTTTGTCATCTGTATCCAAACTGTTGATTTGTCATCTGTATCCAAACTGTTTGGTTTGTCATCTGTATCCAAATTGTTGATTTGTCATCTGTATCCAAACTGTTTGGTTTGTCATCTGTATCCAACTGTTTGGTTTGTCATCTGTATCTAAACTGTTTGGTTTGTCATCTGTATCCAAACTGTTTGCATCCATAATGAAAGATGCGACAATGGTAGCGTTACAACTAAATTTGAATTTAACTTTAGCTGTCAGCATTAATATTGGATTGACTTGCAATCGCTTATTACCTGCTTGTCGTAGCTGTCAACCTTGATCAGATCACCTCCGTACTTCTGACAGTAACTCCTGGCTCCCTGCCACGTTGAGCTCATTTTACGCATGAAGCCATAGCACTGGAGCCCGGCCCTGATCCACGTGCCACAACCCAGATTGTTAGTGGTCATTGCTGCGTAAAACGTATGAATATGATATGAATAGTTCATTATTAAGTATATAGTAAGGACCATTAAATGCGACCACCAAATAAGAAGTGTAATTCTGGGTCGAAGAGGAAGGTGGTAGCTTTGATCTAACCCACACTCCATAGATACGCTTTTTACGCAAGCAGAATAGACCCAGATCAGACAGCTCCTATAGGAATAGAAGTCAAGTCCAGATACTGAAAAAGAGAGAGAGGGTGGAGGGGAGGAATAAGGGGAGAAAGAAACAGATAGAGAGATAGAGAGAGAGAGAGCGAGAGAGATATATAGTGCGAGAGAGAGAGAGAGCGAGAGAGAGAGAGGGAGAAAGAGACAGAGAGAGAGACACACACACACAGAGAGAGACAGAGAGAGACAGAGACACAGAGACAGAGACACAGAGACAGAGAGAGACAGAGACAGAGAGAGACAGAGACACACACAGAGACAGAGAGAGACAGAGAGACAGAGAGACAGAGAGAGAAGTACTTACCAGAATATTGCGGCTTAAAACAGATGTAGTTTGACTTGGAGGTGCAGTCCCGATCACTAAATCGCCCATTCAACCGCAGAACGCCGCAGTTTTCTATACCAGCCAGGTTGTCGGGTTCTTTGGCCCAGGTGCTGAAAGAAAACAAATACGGTATAAAAACTCGATACTTCGAAATTTCAGCAACGAAGAATAACGCCTTTTTAGGCTGGTAGCTGGCTAACCCTTTCTCCTATTTAAGCGCATTTTGATGCATCTGCAAACAGAGTAGACCCAGATCAGACGGCTCCTATAGGAGCCGTCTGATCAGGGTGTGCTCTGTTTGCTTATGGTGTAATATAGATCTGATTATACAGCTTCTGTCTGAGGTAAAATGTACTGTGTTCATATGCCATTATAAAAAATAATCTTATTAATATTCATGACGTCATTATTTCTTACACGAATATACAACAGGGAAAAGGGTTAATGTAGGGTGAAAGTCATGTAGAAAGCTCCTAGATGAGCTTTCTGCATGACTTTCAACCTGCATTAAGCTGCCATCTGTCTTAAAGACCGGAGATAATACTTGTTTAAGAGTTCGAGTTATCGAGATTTTACTGCAAATCCTTATCATAGTTGAAAAAGTTTACTCAAACTTTCATCTACTACAATTGTCATGTAGTTCTGATTCGTTCAAATTATTAACAAAGTGTCAAGGTGTTTGGATCCTGGTGAGACGTCGAATTTATTCAGCTTTTCATCTATATGGCAGTTGTTTGCATATACCAATTAGGTTGAGTTTAGAGTGTTTATGGTTGAAACTCAATTCTAGTAAAATCACAGTAAAACCTCTCTATAACGATCACTAAATTACATCAAGTATTTCGTGTTAAAGGCATGTGGCTGCTTAAAGCAAGGTAAAAGTAAAACAGAACGCTCATATAGGAGCGTTCTGTTTTACTTTCACCTTGCTTTAAGCGGTCACCTGCCATGAATACCAAATAATTAACATAATTTAGTAGCCGTTATAGAGAGGTTTTACTGTATAAATGAAGTAAACCCATTCCACAAAGACATGTTGACATTAACTCCATAAACGCGCCTTTCTATCACTTTGCTCTGTGTGCTTGTGATACTAGAAAACTGACTCAGTCAGAAAGGGCCCTGCAGATGATCTTTTGTTGAATATGGCATTTTTGATAAACCAAAGGCAGATAAATCTGTACATGGTGATCTCATTCAGCCCAAAAACTATTCTCACTTAAAACAGATTTACTATACTCGCAGTAGGGTTGGATTTAAGGGTTAGGGTTAGTTGATCCACCCGACATCTTAACCCTTTCCTTCATATAAACGTCACGCATTTGCAAATAGGGTAGATCCAGACCAGACGGCTCCTATATGAGCCGTATGATCAGGGCCTGATCTGTTTGCTAGTGGAATATGGATATGCTTCTTTACTTTATAAAATGGCTACAGTGTTCCACTTTCCACATTTCATTATTACTATTTTGTCCATGCATACTCGGTAGTTATTGAAATTGGGAATAAATATAGAACAGAGAAATGGTAAATCAGTGAAATAAATTATAACTAAAACCAGAGTTTTACTATACTCACAGTAGAGTTGGGTTTAACGGCGAATTGTCTGTCCATCCCCATACCTTCGTGTTCGTGTTAAAGCGGAGACCAACCCAGTGTATTTTACTCGTCTTGGCGATATATGGCAGTTGATTCATCACAAAATTCTGGCGAAGTGAAAGAAAAGGCAAATATCATTTGACGACAGATTCCTTGAGATCACCGGAAAACAGTTAGAAAGTAGTCCGTTAAAATTTCACACTTTTTAAAACCACGCAGACTGCAAGAATTGTAATAATAATATCTTAATTGTTCCTCTATACAGTGCTCCCTCTCTACAACGACACTCTTTGGGATACGAAGATTGTATGTGTTGTTTAGAGGGAGTTGTTATAGGGAGGGAAAATCAAACATAATAGGCTTGTTTGCAGATCCCCAGATCAGGTATATTTCGAGAACTAAAACCGTTATGCCTCAATCAAACCCTATGTTGTGACCACTCTTTAGAATCGTCACAAAGTGACGATTCTAAAGAGTGGCCACAACATAGGATTTGATGGAGGCATAAAGAAAATACGATGGAAAAAAAGTTGTTTCTGGAGCCGTGTTGTTTCGGAAACAGTGACATGCGTTGTTGTAAGGAGGGAATCGTTATTGAGAGGGTCGTTGTAGGGAGGGAGCACTGTATTAGGTTCCATCTGTTTTTAACCTTTCGTCGCCAAAATAAATTACTAAGATTATCGTCTGCTTCAGTTTCAAAATGGAGTTTTCTTCAATTTCGCCCCAACACACACATACGGCTTGTCAAATCATCCGAATGCTGATGAGACACCGTCTCGTCCTGATCCAATACAGTAAAACCTCTCTAAACCGGAATTCTAGTACAGAAGATTTTAGATACTTTTATGCAGGTGGCTGCTTAATGCAGGGTGAAAATCATTCAGAAAGCTCCTAGAGGAGCTTTCTGAATGACTTTCACCCTGCATTAAGCTGCCACCTGTCTCCAAGACCAATATTTATACTAAAATTTACGTCCGGTTTAGAGGGGTTTTACTGTAAATACGCAAACATTATCACGTCTATACCAACGAAAGGGTCGAGATGGACAAGTGGATCTAGATCTGTTTTAAATGGTCTTAACCCTTTACGTCATATATACGTCTTTCTACGCATTTGCAAAACAGAGTAGACCCAGATCAGACTGCTCCTTCAGGAACCGTCTGATCTGGGTCTACTTTGTTTGCTAATTAAATAATATAGATGTGAGTCTACAGTTTCTGTCATGTCCAAGAATTCCTGTGTCAATGTACTATTAAAATAATTTATATAATCGGTCTCCAAGACCGATAACTATACTACATTTAACTTCCGGTTTTAATGCATTTCGTCACTTACTGAGTCTGAAGCGTTCTTGAACGTCATCAATGTAGCTCCCTGGGCTTTGTTCGTGCACAAGGTACTGGCATCCTGCCAGGTCAGTAGCTGGGAGGGGTCAGTTGTGTTGCTGACCCAATAACATCTGTAGTCTCCCATAAGCCAGCCAAGTGGACAACCGCTCCCACCTATACATGTAATGATAGGTATGGGCTCAGAGTAAATAGATTCAAAAGTATTCGAGGAAAAGAAATATTTTTCCATTTTATGACATTAAATTTAATGAAAAAGGGGGAAAATGATTCTGTTCATTTTCCTGAACACAGCAATGTAGGACTGGGTCTACATTTGGATCTATTTATTAAGTGGTCGACTTTGAAGTATTCAGTGACAAGGAAAGTAGTCTGGTTTTGTAGATGACTAGCAGTGTTAATGGTCATTATTTCGTCTAGCTAATATTAACTCATACCACGTTATGAAAAAAATAAAACATGAAGCTGGTGCAAATTGACTACTTCCGATTCGATCAAACTTTGGAGTGTTGAACAGCTTGGATCTTGATGAGAGGCCGAGTTTGGATCCAAGCAATTTGCCAGTCAGGCCCGAGGTTATAAAACATTTTGCTTGAGTCTGAGATCATTCTCAAGCATCTGATTGATCAGATTCTGAGCTTGATCTGAATCTGACCAATCTGGGTCCAAGGTTATAAAACTTCTGAGTCTGAGTCAGAGATCGTTCTCAAGTATCTGATAGGTCAGATTTTGAGCAAGCTCAGAATCTGACCAATCAGATGCTTGAGAACGATCTCAGAGTCAAGCAAAAAGTTTAATAACTTCGGGGCCAGATACTTGAGAATGATCTCAGACTCGGACTCAGAAGTTTTATAACCTTCGACCCTGGTCTGGTATAATAGCGGCACCTAGGACTGAGGACGTATTTCAGAGGCAACATCCCTTATTTCTTTCTCCATAGGTTTACTTGCGACTATTAATTAGAGTCCTTTTGTAGCTATTCTAATGAGTAGCCACATCGAAATGATTCGTGGAGAATTGAAGAGACAAGTAGTTAGCTTAACTATCTTATCCGGAATCACGTGTACAGCAGAACCTGTGTTAAGCGGCTTTATTCTGACTGGGCACAGTGGGTCTTAAAACGCAGATGGTTGCTTAACACTGGGCAAAAGTATAGGGGCTTTCTACATTACTTTTGACCTGCATTAAGCTACTACATGCCTTACAGACCCATAATTAGAGCCCTGTTTGATGGACTCTTAAGACAGGTTCTACTATACTAGATGTGTAGCACACTCTTGCCTTATTATAGGGACAGTTTATGGGTAGTGGTGTGTTGTATTAATCCGGTAATTAGATGTATTCGGATGGAAGTATGGAGGTTGATAGATGGAGGTTGGGTGAAAGTTTGGAAAAGTCCGGCATGAAGAAATGACCAAGTCATTCTGTAGTTTCGGTACTGTATTTAGATTAATTCCAAATACCGGTAACATATAACAGTTGTAAAATTTCAGAGAACAATTCAGTTCATCAAAGCAATTGTCCAGTCTAGAAATCTAAACCGAGTACATAATAACAATTCGTGGAAACAGAGGTGCGCTTAATGACAGTGTATTGTAGTTTCGGATATCCTAGAACACAGAAGTGGTGGTGGGTGCCACCACAACAGTTCAATAAACTTACTTGATGCTAAGCTGCAGATATATCCCTGCTTGGCACTGCATATGACATCCGAAGCCTTCCCCTGCATGTTGATCCCTCCACAGTTGGACACACCGTCGTTAGATGGTGACTGGCTCCACTGTCTGAAACAGATCATCAAATAATGAAAGCCCTATCTAAAACACAGTAAACCCCTCTACTGTGAACATCCATACAGAGTTATGACTGTCGGTCTTAAAAGCAAGTGGTTGCTGAATGTAGAACATTGTACAGAAAGCTCCTGCGGGAATTTTTTTGCCTTACCTTTGACCTGCATTAACCCTTTGCCTTATGTAAGCGCATTTTGACGGATCTGTAAACAGAGTAGACCCAGATCAGACGGCTCCTATAGGAGCCGTCTGATCAGGGTCTGCTCTGTTTGCTTATGGTGTAATATAGATCTGATTATACAGCTTCTGCTTGAGGCAAAATGTCCTATGTTCATATGCCATTATAAAAAATAATCTTATTAATATTCATGACGTTATTAATTCTTACATGAATATGCAACGGGGAAAGGGTTAAGCCCTTCTGCATTTTAAGACTCTGGCCACTTAGGACAGGTTCTATACTGTAGTACGTAAAGAGCTTGAAGGAATTGGAAATGAGTAAACAGATCAGAATCTATGAAGACATCAGTTTTTTTACATTATGACAAAGGCTTAGATATGTATGCATCAGTGTTGGGAATCGGACCCAAAACTGTACTCGATTATCGACACATGTTCGTCGGAACCTTCACATCGTAATCGCCGAGTACTTTGATTAATCGGCAAGTCAAGTCAAGTCAAGTAATATTTATTTATAAAGTCGGGTTAACAAACAATTAGCATAATGTGCATAATGAAACACAAGCTCTGAAGAGCTTTTAAACCCGACTTACATAAATATGCATGGAAAGTGATAATCATAATTTCACATGAAACACAAAAAGTACACAAGACCAATTTACATGCATACAGTATCTAGAGTTAACCCTTCTCATGTTGGTCTATATGTTGCTACTTAATGCAAACATTGTAGACCCAAGACCAGGTAGTTTTAGAGGAGCTGTCTAGTTATGGTCAGCACAGTTTGCCCAGATCGCATGGCTGAGTACGTCAAGAAATGGTTACAGTTGTGAAAAAAGTATACATTATAGTTCATGGGGGACTAGTTTAGACTAAAGATTCACCATGTGGAGGGTTGCCATAGTAAAAATAAGGTTAAGAATGTTTAAGCATATTTCAGCTACTAAAGTTAAGAATATTATAAGCATATAACAGCTACTAAAGTTCAGAATATAATAATATATAAATCACTAGTATACATTAGGGATCCAGGTTAAGACGACCCTTAATTCGACGTCTATCAATCATGATCCTTGCCTTCCTTTGAAAACGGATAGAACAAACTAAAGTAGAGATTTATTATATAAGACAGGTTCGCATTATAAAGGTTTAACATTAACCAAACATCTCTCATCTTCATACAGGACAATACAGGCATTTATGAGCTAAATTGTCACTTCTACGTCACCCAGAGATAGTCGAACATCTGGGTAGCTCTGTGTTAATACACATATGTGCAGGTATGTCTTCTCTCTGTTCTTTTAATTTTGTATCATTACATTTCTATAGTGTTTATTTTTTAGTTTAACCCTTTCACTGCCAATGTCGCATAAATGCACCATGACAAATAGTGCAGTCCCAGTTTCAAGGCGGCGTCTGATCAGGGACTTCACTTTTTGTCTCAATCTATATTTCTATATCTGTGCTTTATTCCTTTAAAATTTGCATTTATTTATCTCATTTCCTTACTTTACTGAATTATTTAACAAACTTGGATTGCAGACGACAATTAGAAATTTGGCGCAGAAAGAGTTCACCCTATTTATTGCATAACCCATTTCCTAATATTGACGCCTTTTGACGCCTGTATTATTGACGCCTTTTGACTATTGATCTGTATGGCAGGTAATAACTTAATGCAGGTCAAAAGTAATGCAGAAAGTTCCCATGGGAGCTTTCTGCATTGCGTTTGTCCCGCATTAAGCAATCACCTGCTTTTTGAGACTCTTGTGTTCAATAAACGAATGACCGCTTTTAAAAGACATATTCTACTGTGCATATATAACATGATTATGTCATGGTGACGAGGGTGAATATACTATCGCTGTGCCGTCTGATCAGGGTCTACTATGTTTGTTTACGGAATTATACACATCTAATTCTGCAGTTCCTGCTTTGGCAAAATTGTCATGCGTTTCATAAAAAATAGCACCTGCTCAATAAAGCTTTTTAGTTGAGTCTGAGTTCGTTCTCAAATCAAAGGCTCAAATCTGACCAATCAAAAGCTTGAGAACGAAATAAGCATGGATACTGAGCTTGGTCATTTTTTGCCTTCTTCCGAATCGTTCAAGATATTTTGAAAGCCTATTGACTAAGTGTTACACAGTTTGGATCCTGATGAGACACCGACTTAATCGGCGTCTGATCTGGAACCAATCTGTTTACAAATGCGACCAAGGTCACGTTTAAGGGGTCGAGAGTTTATCAAACCCCGGTCAGGTTTAGTACAGTAGAATCCGTTTTAAGCGGCCATCAAAAAGAGGTGTAATTATGGGTCTGTAAGGCAGGTGGTGGCTTAATGCAGGTCAAAAGTAATGCAAAAACACTTATAGGAACTTCTTATAGTACTTTTGCCATGCATTAAGCAAACACCTGCTTTTTAAGACATTCTAATTATAAATGAATGACCGCTTAGGACAGGTTCTGCAGTATTGGATTTATATCTAAGTTTAATGATTCAGAAATTCTTGTCACAGCCGTTACTAGCATGAAAAGGACATGCTTCATTTTACCTTATAATCGATCCACTCCAATAAACGCCCATTACTTCTCAGGGAAAGAAACCATCAATAAAACAACTAAAACCCTATATAATAACCTTTAAATAAAGAAATATAGGTTTTTTTTATAATACCAGTACATGTGGTAGCTTAATGCAGACTGGGAGCAATATAGACAGTTTCCATACGATCGTTCTGGATTGTTTTGCATTCTGCATTAACCAATTTGCTCCCACGATCCCATATATGGGACGTAGACAAACAGACAAACAGTGTAGACTATGATCAGACGCCGCATAATGCGGCGTCTGATCAGAGTCTACACTGTTTGCTGATAGGAATGTCAATATAAAACAAAACGAAATTGAAAATTTAGGCCAGGCACCCGTTAGATAAAAATTGGACTAATCCAATATATAAACAATGGAGAATCCACTGGGCGCAAATGGGTTATGCAAACCATTTGTGTACGAACTGCAAGAGGGTATTTTGGGTTGAAAAAAACCCCAACAAGGTACGCCCCGGGAGATAATACGATAAGCATATGTTTATTTGATATGAAAACTGTAGTCATCTTTTTTTGCCAAGTAAAACAGAATATTATATCATCAAATACTTATCGAGAACAAATAGCATTATAAAGGAATTCGGTGTTTGTCTACTCCATTTCATTTCGGCGGCTGTAACACTAGTTATAAGATTTATGTATTCTAGGGGACAGGTTGTAACGTGGACATCAGCACCAAATAATTCAATTTAGAAATACATTAAGGGATCTACATTAAATTCCACTGTTGATGCAAAACTTTGTATACATATATTTTATATGAATGATCCTGTGCTTATTTTGGTGCCATCAAGGTCAAGCTGCCAATTATTATTTTCATGATTCAAATAATCATTTTATAGGATTAACCAGGATTTCATAGAATGTATATAATCGTATATATTTGTAAAGCACTGTTAGACCACATTCGTAACAGATCAAAATCGTAACACCTGTTACAAGTGTGATTACATACATGTACGTAACATTCGTAACATTTTGTGACGAATGTGATCGATGCTGATTTTGATGTGACATGTCAAATGTCATACAGAAAAGGAAGGTAAAAAGTGCATGTGTACAACTGAAAGACATTTTTCACAAGTTGAGAGCAATTACATGATGTGTTATTTCCTTTCAGGTCATGATTAGTATCGGAATGAAACTTGACACTCAATCACCATTACCATCATCATCATCATCATCATCATCATCATCATCATCATTTATCGCAAAAATGAAACCTTGTTCAAATTTTAAAAATCAAACTAAAACTATTAACAAAAGAAATGACTACGGTTTCCTTTCCTAATAAAAGTATATCATTATATTTATAGTTGCTAAAATAGTTAGTTACTCAATTGACAGCAAATAAAGGAATTATGAAGTTTTTTTTATCACATTAACAACACTGCATAGGTGCATGTATATGACACGTTCTATGAAAAATGGATACTTTTCAAGATCTTTTAGGCAGGTATCTTAAACATGTTAAAAGCATGTCCATTTTAGTTTTAAAATGTGCTGACAAGATTGTGAAAAGTTGGAACATGGTCATCAAGGAAATATAATAACATATACAATGATTTACTAATTGAACATTGTCATTCAACCTGTTATATGTGTGATTCTAATGTCAACTTCCATGTCGGACATTCACATTTGTAACACATTTTACCTGTGATCACATTCGTAACATATCTTTTACAAGTGTGATCCGTTACGAATGTGGTCCAACAAAGCACACATATCAAAAAATCGAAACAAAAGCTGTCACAGTCACGTGACAAATGCCCCCAACAATTGTACCCTGTGACCTTGACCTTTGACCCATGGACCAGGGAGTTGAACGCGACACGTCGTCTTTGTGTGGTGAACATTTGTGCCAGGTTATTTTGAAATCCATTCACAGATAGAAAAGTTATAGAAGGGACACGAAATTTGGGACGGACGGATGGAAGGACAGACGGGCGGACGGACAGACAAACGGACAGGCGGAAGGACGGACAATGCGATTACTTTATGCCCGCCATTGAGGGCATAAAAATTAAATAACCTATATAATTTAAACATCAGACTTTAATTCTGTAAAATATGAATGAAAATGTTCAATGGTTGGCATCAGTTAATGAGGTCATGAATCTTGTTTTATGATCTTAACCCTTTACAACATAGAGACAACCTTTAACGTCAGACCCACTTCAGACGGCGGACCCTGCTCGGTATTGGAAATATATAGATCACGTTTCTCTCATGAACAATGTTTCCTATGTTCATATTCTAATATAAAAAAGAATTGTGTAATTAATATCATTCCTATAGGAGCAAATGCTCTGTTTATCACAATGGTTTCAAACTACAAAATTCTAAAAAAATCTTTTTCTCTAGTTATTGCTCCTTTTTGGTAGATTTATTCAAAGAGGTTTTATCTAAAAATAGCCTATGAGGTAATGGGTTAAAGGGGTTTTACTGTAGTGTATTGTATCTATCTAGCTCTTTAGTGTCCTCTTTCCGTACATATGTAGGTAACAATGATGTCCGTACTAAGAGGATATTTCTTCCTATGTTTGATCGTCACCAGTGCATGTGACCTACAGAGAGGCGACTACAGAATACAATCTGACACGTGAGTAATCAGTAAATGCGCATAATGCATTTGTACGAACGTGTATTTTGTTTTGGATTTCACTTTGTGTGAGACAACCAAAACATTTGACCTTGTCCTCGTTGAGGACGTCATATCGTAAATATTCTATAATGAAACATACAACTAACTGAAAGTGGGGTTTCTCTGAGAAAATATACCTCGAGTTTATACATGTATATGTTTTTACGGATAAAAAAACTGGATACAAATTACTTTTAATACGTCCACATATACACATATTGGTTATCTTGTTAATTACATATCGTCTTCAAGACGGGTACCTTTAACTCGGTACATGTAAAACAGAAGCAATGTACAGACACGTTGCTTGCTTAACTTTCCTGTAATTCAATAGCTGCAAAATATGTCATTTGTATATTATAACAACATCAACAGCTTGTTACTTTAAATCTTTACCCAATGAATAATCATCTAAGAAATAATAAAATATATGCATATGTAGATGTAGTTTTATAATGACACAGAGCAGAACAGAGGGTTTGTTGGAGAAATGGAAACGTTTTTCTCGAAAATGTACTAATTTACTAATTTACGCATCTTATCTGGACCTCTGATATTGGCATATTAACTAGGGCGTTTTAACCATGGCAAAAACTGCAAATTCAGATCTGTATTATTCTGTATTATTCAATAGCAAACACAACAGATCCTGCGTGAAAATGCCTCGCTATCGAGTAATGAATTCTGAAAGTAGGAGATCCTTCCAAAGCAAAAGCAGCAATGCAAAAAGAGAAAATTGCAGACTCGGTTTTATTGAGTCTGTTCAAGGTCTCGTATGTACAGTAAAATCCCGCTAATTCGACCTCCTAAAAGAGGTACAATTCTGGGTGCTAGATGCAGGTGGTAGCTTAATGCAGGACAAAGGTAATGCAGAAAGCTCCCAGAAGAGCTTATAAATGCAGCTATGCTTATTCTTTAAGTGGTCGCATTAGAGGGGTTCTACTGTAGTTTGAAAAATTCAGTTTGCCAGATGTTCGCTTTCGACCTGTTATTGGGAACGGCCATATTGCAACAAACGTCTTGTCCGACACTGTGTATATGAACGGGTTGTACAACGGTCGGGAAGACAGGAGCAGTCGGGCCAGGATACAAGCTTACATCAACGTGGATATTGACGATGTCAACAGCAGCAGGAGCTACGAGCTTGACATGTACCATGGTAGGTCATTCTTATTTTTTGGCACGAGCCTGACATGTACTATGTTATTTCATTCGTATTTTGTACGAGCTTGACGTGTGCCATGGTATGACTTTCTTATTTTAGTACGAGCCTGACATAAATCAACACCTTTTTCAAGCGGCAATGAACTGATTCGGCACAGGGGTCTTAAAGCAAGCCAATACTTAATGCAGGTCAATGCATAAAGCAGGTCAATGCTTAATACTGGGCAAAATTAATGCAATATGGTTTATACATACTCCCTATTCTGCTTTAAGCCACTAGTTGTCTTAAAGACGAAACATTAAGTCGCATTTGCATACAGTTTGGGTCCAGATAAGAAGCCAGGAAACTCGTCTCATTAAGAGCCAATATGCTTGACACTTGGTGAATAGTTTCTTAAAATCTTGATAAAACCGGAAGTAATTAAAAATGAACAGATCAAACTTTGAGCAGACATTTTTGTCATTGCGGGTTAAGGGTTATTTGCTATTTTTAGATTCATTACCTCATAGGCTATTTTAGATACAACCTCTTTGAATAAATCTACTCAAAAGGAGCATTAACTAGAGAAAAGGAACATTTTAGAATTTTTTAGTTTGAAACCATTGTGATAAATAGAGCATTTGCTCCTATAGGAGCAAATGCTCTATTTATCACAATGGTTTCACAAAGTGACATTTACATAGTCGTTAAAAGTCGTCAATATGAGGGAATGGGTTAAGACATAATTGACTTGCTGTGTTGTTGTCAGGTCTGTTCCAGCAACGCATTCAGAGACAAGATGCTACAGTAACTGTTATGTATTTTGCACACCGCCTGTACACCCGTCTACTCGTCACGCAAGTGAGCGTAACACGAAATGCTGGCTTTACTGGTGCCATCATCATACCACTGCTGGTGAATGAGGGAAACACTTCCGTTGATTTTACAGAACATATGCAGGAAATGAAAAATGAACCGATGTCATCAGTTAGGTAAGGCTTTTAATAAGATGTATACATTATCTCGCTAACAGTGCAAATCCAAATCAAACAGCATGCCCATGATGGGGTACAGTTGAACTTCGATAACTCGAACTAGGATAACTCGAACTTCGGGATAACTTGAACAAAAACCGCAGTCCTTCCAAAACTTACAAAACAGAATTGCACTAAAAGTTATCGCTACAGATATCTAGAAATACATGTGACAGCTTAATACAGGTCTAAAGTAATGCTGAAAGCTCCTGCAGGAGCTTTCAGCATTTATTTAGATCTGTATTAAGTTGTGGCCTTGAGAAACTGTTCAGATTAGAAATCGGATGACTCGAACTTATGTTATCTCGAACTCATATGTTCAACTGTATCAGATCATTTTACACTGTATGAAAACTATCGAAAATATACTTACACACATATGGGATAGACAAACAGTGTAGACCCTGACCAGGCCATAACACATCTCTGAAGCGGGTCTATACTTTTTGTAATGCATTGAGACCCATTTTCCTAGACAGCTGCTTATCTAGAGTAAATATCGAAGTTCCTTATTACGTTTTATATGATACACGGGCATTACAATTTTAAGACTTAAACTTGAAATACTGGTTTTACAGGCATTCGGTCCAAATCCCTGTGATATTGTTTCATGTTTGTTTTTGTCGTGACAAAATTGTCATTTGTGTGTCCAGACTTTATCAAAATTTCTGAACAAGGACAAACTGTTGCAAACGTATTCCAGGTATCATTCTTTGACTGTTACCGACATGGAGATACAGGGAACCAGTAAGACACAACTACACGTATACCATACAATTGTGCCGGGAAACATAACTCTTCCGGCGACCGAAAACGAGGCGTCCGTTACCTTTATAGCTTCACACAGTCAAGAGAAAAGAGACGCCGAAAATAAATACAAGGAAGGCAATGACAGATTGAGCACTCTCCTGTCAGACCACAAAACGGTATATCATTTTTTTGTATCAAACAGTTGGTCTGTGAATATACATTTAAACCTTTACGCCATAAATACGCCTTTTAACGCATTTGAAAAAATGTAAACAGCGTACAGTTGAACTTCGATAACTCGATCTTCAAGGGACCATACATATGAGTTCGAGATAACATAAGTTCGAGTCATCCGATTTCTTATCTGAACAGTTTCATCACGGCCACAACTTAATACAGGTCTAAAGTAATGTTGAAAGCTCCTGTAGGAGCTTTCAGCATTACTTAAGACCTGTATTAAGATGTCACATGTATTTTTAGATATCTGTAGCGATAAAATTTAGTGCAATTCTGTATAGTAAGTTTTGGAAGGACTGCAGTGTTTTGAGTTATCCCGAAGTTGTTCGAGTTATCCGAGTTCGAGATATCGAAGTTGAACTGTATATCTAGATCAGACGGTTCCTGTAGGATCGTCTGATCAGGGTCAGCTCTATTTTCATATGGAATACTATAGACATGATTCTATAGTTTCTATTATAGCCTAAACCTTCAGTGTGCATCTACTAATAACTATGCATGATGTCACCCTTTCTTACTTGAATATTCATGAAATAAAGGCTTGAAACTTGTGTCATCAACATAGTTTGGTTAAAGCAAACATGTCATTATCAATTAACTCTAAATACACAAACTATAGCTTGTAAACTAAAAACAGAAAAAAACAAAGCTAGAGGGTGTGAGTAGTGTCGCACGTTTAATGGCTACTCATGAACAGACTCAATAAAACCGAGTCTGCAATTTTCTCTTTTCTCATCGCTAATTTTGCTTTCGAAGGATCTCCTACTTTCATAATTTTAGAATTTCTTTAAACATACTCTCTGGAAGCCATATGGACATGGCAGTAGATATATTGACAAGTTAGCATTTCGTGTTACATGTATTTATACTGTAGGCTTGGGAATCAGTGTGGAACGAAGGTAGAATTGACATTGAGGGCGACAGGGACCTCTCTCGGACGATAGCAGCTGCCACCTACTACATCCTATGTTCTGTTCCCGACCAAGACGATCCAGTTACACCATTCTTTGGATTATCTCCAGGTTAATTTATCGACCCTTATGTTTAGTTTATAAAAGCCTTTATCTGTAATCAGCGCTCCAGATAAATTGCGTAAATTAAAACACTTTCAAGAATAATTCCTTTATTTCTCCACCAAACCCTATGTTGTAACCACTGTTTAGAACCGTCTCGAAGAGACGACTCTAAAGAATGGTCACAATATAGGGTTTGGCGGAGAAATGACTTTTTTAGTATTTAAGTACGCATCTTTCTTTATCTGTTGCTTTATACTATGATATGATTTAGAAATTGGTTGGTGTTCTTTTGCAACATGAAACTACGTAATATCAAACTATGATAATAGTTTCTTCAATTTTTGATGCGGTTCTGAAAAGATCTACGTGAGAACCAATGCTTGATACAACTTTGAGGATGAATACTGGAACAATTTTTAAACTGGAGTCTCTGTATGTTCTCTGTTATGAGTTCTCATTCAACTGTATTACTAATACACAACTGTATATAAACATGCATATGTTCTCTTCTAAACAAAGGTGGATTGTCCCGTGGTGGTCTGTTGTTTCCAGACATGCCAGGTGGTGGGGGAAATGACTATGCTGGCCATATTTTCTGGGATATGGACACATGGATGATGCCCGCCATGTTGGCTTTTCATCCTAACATGGCACGGCGCATGATTGGTGCGCGCACACGTGTTTTAGACCAAGTTAAGAAAAATGCAAAGAATACCGGTTACCACGGCGCCAAGTTTCCATGGGAACAGGCAGCGACAGGTAAGATTACTTAATTTTCAAAGTGACAAATAGACACCAATAAATATGGCCAGTGTGATTAAAAGAGCCAACAGATTCTCAACAGATAAAATCAGTTCGGAATCCAATTTGTGGTGCAGGAACATCTGGGAGGGCGGGGTCTCCTAAAATGGATTTTCAGCTCTGATATTTATATTTCAAAACTGATCACATTAAAACTTAATAGGGTTTGATGGAGAAATGATGACGATTTGAGTATCTGAGTACGTACGTTTATCTGTTGCTCTGAGTTACAAGCAATCTGGAATCAAACTGTTTGCAAATGCGAACCAAGTCGCGAATAAAGATTAAGTAGATTTGGAATGTGTATTTGTATACGCTTGTAGGTTTGTTGCAGCACTATTGTTGAAGCACCTTGTGCTAGTTGGACTCCCCTGAGATGGGTGGGTAAAGAGAAACCCGGGCACGGTAGCCCACTGTTAAATTGACAGAGTTTCTCTGGTTCTTTTAGATGTCCAGTGTAAAGTACTAATACAGTAAAACCCTGTTAATGTGACCACTTTAAAGATGTATAATTCTGGGTGCTAGATACAGGTGGTAGCTTAATGCAGGACACATTAATGCAGAAAGCTCATAGATGAGCTTTCTGCATTACGTCTGCCCTGCCTTAAGCAACCATCTGCTTATAAAGACACCCATGTGTATTCATTAAGTGGTCGCATTAGAGGGGTTCTACTGTATATCTAACAACGGTTTATAATGCCTCATCCGATGGACTTGGTTCGGCGGCGGGGTCGAACCGAGGACCTCTAGTATTGTAGTCGAGCGCGTTAACCAGTCGACTACTCCCGCCTAAATGGACGGATATGTCATGCTTGAGACCAGCGTCACTTCAGATATAG
Organism: Azorinus chamasolen; assembly: GCA_963576725.1. NCBI lineage: Eukaryota > Metazoa > Mollusca > Bivalvia > Cardiida > Solecurtidae > Azorinus > Azorinus chamasolen. The sequence continues at coordinate 12,465,437 of OY755245.1, forward strand.
TCTATGACCTTCGACAACAATTCGAAGCAACATATGACGTCACCATTGTATCTTGAATAAATGATGTAGTGTTTTGCAGGTATTGAAGCAACCCCAAAATGGGCGGGTAACATGTCTCGCTTTGAAATTCACATCACCGCGGACATAGCCTATGGCCTTCGACAGTATCTCTACGCAACAGATGACGTCAACATTTTATCGGACGCCTCGAGAGGATTCGAACTGGCCATAGAAAGTGCAAGGTTTTGGCAAAGCAGGGTAACGTTTCTCAATAACCCAGACAGAGCGGAAATATTAGGTAAACTAACACAATTGCCTCCGTTCTATTCATTATATTCTCAGTTGATAGTCATATCATTTTGAAGAATGTTATTTTAGTTACCATTTACGAGCGTATTACTTAATTCCTACTCTCAAAGTTTATGCACTACACAAGAGCAGGTGTTAAGTGCTTGTGTGGCGGTCGAAAAATGTCGCCTTTACTTTATTCTCAGTGTCGTTATATTTTTATGGTCCTTCTGGATCATTAGTTTCAATGATTTTAATTAAGAAATTTGAATACCACTTAAGTATGTGCTAGGGGTGTGAGTAATGTTGCACTTTTTACAAATGCTTATGACCAGTCTCAACAGAACCGAATCTGCAATTTTCTCTTTGCATTACTGTTTTTGCTTTCGAACGATCTCCTACTCTCAGAATTTTGGTAAACATTATTTTTACAGGTATAATGTATAGATGAATGATTTTATATCATATACGTGGTGCAATATTTCATAAGACAATGCAATTGCTTTTGAAAATGCATTTCGATACAGTTATGTATTCATTTCCTTATCTACATTTATACTGGTTTCAAAAAATGTTTTCATCCTTTGAACGACCAATATTTAGAATGGAATCACCCGCCAGTTTTAAGGATTGAAGTATAGAAATGTTTGACTTTTCTAACGGAGTTTTAATAAACCCTCTGATCTAGGTCTACATTGTTTGTAATATCAGTACACGCATACAGGTGGCCAATAGTCTCGCCATTAAAGTGATACTTATTACATGTAACATAGGAATATTTAAAAACAGATGGTTGCTTAACCCTTTCCTCCATAAATACGCCTTTCTACGCCTCTGTAAAACTCACTTAATGAAACCATTGTGATAAATAGAGCATTTGCTCCTATAGGAGCAAATTCTCTATTTATCACAATGGTTTCAAATTACAAAATTCTAAATTTCTTTTCTCTAGTTAATGCTCCTTTTCGGTAGATTTATTAAAATTGGTTGGATCTAAAAATAGCCTATGAGGGAATGGGTTAATACATATTGAAGCTCTTTAAAATCAGATGGCTGCTTAATACATATTGAAGCTCTTTTAAAAACAGATGGTTGCTTAATACACATCGAAGCTCTTTAAAACAGATGGTTGCTTAATACATATTGAAGCATTTTGCATTACTTTTGCCCCGCATTAAGTTACTGTCTGTTTTAAATATCCAGAATTATACTTCATGAGTTGTCGTACTTGCGAGAGTTTACAGTATATATAAAACTGATTACTCGTGTAGATGACATCTGATGCCATGTTTATACTGTTTTCAAGGTGTGACATCTGATGCCATGTTTATACTGTTTTCAAGGTGTGACATCTGATGCCATGTTTATACTGTTTTCAAGGTGTGATGGGACCGGATGAGTATCATTTCAACATCAGTAACTCAGTGTTCACGAACTACAACGCAAAACTGAATTTACTGTTGCCTCAGTTTATAGTTGACCACTTTGACATGTAAGTGTACAATTATCTTAAACAGAGAGAGACTTGTCAAGCGATACACAGTTAAAGATTGAACCCCCAACACGTGAAAAGTAGGCATTATTTGTTTTTTTTCCTCAGTTTAAAATAACTTGCTTGACCTTGTACCAATTAGCTTATTAAATAATATAGAACTATTCTACAGCTTCTGCAATTGTTCATAATGCCAGAATAAAAAAAACCATTATCCTATTTATCTGAATATTATAAGATCATTTATACCCACGATTTGGATATTTAGTTTCTTTTAAATCGCTAAGCAAAGAAAAGTATCTACATTGTATGTAATGCCTTTTCAATATTATGTTGAATGGATTGTTATCACAGTATGGCTTGAATATACAGTAAAACTCCTCTAAACCGGAGTTCTAGTAGAAAAGAATTTAGACACTTTTAGGCAGGTGGCTGCTTAATGCAGGATGAATGTCATGCAAAAAGCTCATAGAGGAGCTTTCTGCATGACTTTCACCCTGCATTAAGATGTCACCTGTCTCCAATTTCGATATTTATTTTAAATTTAATGTGCGATATAGATGAGGGTTTACTGTACTAAATACTTTGTCATATCTAGTAACATCAACACCTCTGTGCGCGAAGAAATAGAACTGTTCAAGAAGACGGCAGACCAAATGCTGATTCTTTTCGACAAGAACTTACAGTACCATCCACAATATGAAGGTTTTAACAACACATGTAAGTAACGTACTCCACACCACGTCGGTTTTAACAACACACGTAAATAACGTGCTCCACACTACGAAGGTTTTAACAACACATGTAAGTAACGTACTCTACACTTCGGTGATTTTTAACAACACATGTAAGTAACGTATTCCCCACTAGGATGGTTTTTAACAACACATGTAAGTAACTTACTCCACACTACGAAGGTTTTAACAACACATGTAAGTAACTTACTCCACACTACGAGGGTTTTAACAACACATGTAAGTAACTTACTCCATACTACGAAGGTTTTAACAACACATGTAAGTAACTTACTCCACACTACGAAGGTTTTAACAACACATGTAAGTTAAGTACCCCACACTACGAGGGTTTTAACAGCACATGTAATTAAAGCACTCCATACCACGTAGGTGTTTAGACAAGTCATGTGAATAAATTGTTCCACACTACGGAGAACATGTATACAGTAGAAACTGTCTTAAGCGGCCATAAAAAAGCGGTCTAATTTTAGGTTTGCCATGCAGGTGGTAGCTTAATGCAGGCCAAAAATAATGCAGAAAACTCATTTTTACCCTACATTAAGCAACGACCTGCTTTTAAAGAATAATATGATCAATAAATGAATGACCGCTTAAAACATGTAATTGTACATTCCAGCTTAAGTTGCATGTTAATGTCTGGTTGTTATGCTTGATCCAGCTGGTCTCAACATTGTAAAAGTCTCGCAACAAACATACATATTTCTTTATATACCATGCATACAAACACGTCTAAGTTCAAAAGCACATACGTCTAGAAATTTACATTTTACAGCTACGAATCGTAGAGCATTGCAAATGTACATCTTATGAAAATGCAATCTTATGAAGATGCAAGCTTGATTTAATTTGCTTACAATACAATCGAAAAGACCACATATATAAAATACGCGGTGTAAAATCAGACTTCAGGGGAGATAACTCTTGAACTCATCGTGTAACAAGGCGAACACATTATAACTTGCATATATCCACTTATTTCGATCATTTTGTATACCAAACAATTTTGTATACCATCGTGGCAGTACAATGAAGCTTGTCGGCCGTCAGACCGACCGAACAACCGGCCAACGACTGACCTACCAACCGACCGACATTCCAGTATACATTTGTACTCAACAAAAGCTGATTTTTGTTTTGTTATAAAATTGATCTACGTAAATAAAGATTCCGTATACTTTAAATTAGATCGACTTTTTACCATAACAATTATGTGAAAATTCCATTCGTACCACCAAGTCAGCAATCAAGGGCCTATTTAACTAAATATCGTACACATGTAATCATCATTGCGATCGTCGTGTGATAGAACTTACAATAGGTCGACAGCTTACCATAACAATTACAGTAAAACCCCGCTAATGCGACAACATAAAAGAGGTATAATTCTGAGTGCTAGATGCAGGTGGTAGCTTAATGCAGGACAAAAGTAATGCAGAAAGCTCCTAGAGGAGCTTTCTGCATTACTTTTGCCCTGCATTAAGCAACCACCTGCTTATAAAGACACCATAGTTTATTGATTAAGTGGTCGCATTAGAGGGATTTTACTGTATGTAAAAATTCCATTCATACCACCAAGTCAGCAATAAAGATCGTACAACTGTAATTATCGTTGCGATCAAGGGCCTATTTTACTAAAGATCGCACAACTGTATTTGTCGTTGCAAGATCGTACAACTGTAATTATCGTTGCGAGATCGTACAATTGTAATTTTCGTTGAGAGATCGTACAACTGTAATCATCATTGCAAGATCGTACAACGTAATCAGCATTGCAAGATCGTACAACTGTAATTATCGTTTGCAAGATCGTACAACTGTAATTATCGTTGCAAGATTGCACAAGTGTAATTATCGTTGCAAGATCGTACAAGTGTAATTATCGTTGCAAGTTCGTACAACTGTAATTATCGTTGCAAGATCGCACAACTGTAATTATCGTTGCAAGATCGTGCACATGTAATTATCGTTTGCAAGATCGCACAACTGTAATCATCATTGCAAGATCGTACAACTGTAATTATCATTGCGATTGTCGTGTGTTTGAACTTACAATCATTCCTACGAAGTTAGCCTTTATTGCCCAACACTAGAATGAGTGATAATTAGGAATAGAAGTTAAAGTGGAGTCCCTACAATGAACGCATAGCCTCGGTCGAACAGTTAACGAAACTAAAACGAGAGCCGAATAAATACTAATACATTGCCGAATAAAATATCAAACACCTGAAATGTATGTCTTCCTCAGTGTTTATTCGATATATAGTAAATATTCAGTGTTAATTGCGATATATAGTAAACCTCTCTAAACCAGAATTCTAGTAGAGAAGAATTTAGATACTTTTAGGCAGGTGGCTGCGTAATGCTGGGTGAAAGCCATGCTTTCTGCATGACTTTCACCATGCATTAAGCTGCCACCTGTCTACAAGATCGATATTTATACTCAAATTAACGTCCGGTTTAGAGGGGTTTTACTGAACTTAATTTCAGGATACATGTATAAAAAAAATGATTTATGTAATTGTCAGGCATTTTTAAAACACGTTGCATATCAGTTAAATGTTCTCATGTAAATATCACATACATGTACCAAATGTGTGAATATTTCTTACGTATTGTTCACACTTATTATGCATTCGTTCTTATGACTTTTAGGGTTCAATGCCAGGGGCATAGCTAACGATACTCACTTACGCACGTGCGTAACATCAGTATGAAAGGTGAAAACATTATTATTATTGCTAAAGTGGAACAAGTAAACGAAGTCTAAGTGGGTGTATATATTTTGATAAATGTAAGCTTTGACCCATTCCGTCATATTTACGCAGTTTGACGCCTCTGTAAAAGTCACTTTTTAAAACCATCGTGATAAATAGAGCATTTGCTTCTATAGGATTAAATGCTCAATTTATCACAATGGTTTCAAAACTACACAATTCTAAACTTTCCCGGGGAGCATGCACCCGGACCCCTATAGCCACGATGCGTTCATTACATTTGGATTCAGTTAAGCACCTGAATGCATCATCGAGTCGGAGTGTACCATGTGTGTTACTCATCCACAATGCATGCTGTACGTTGCTGTACTTTGCCTCTAAATAACTTTTCAACGCTGAATCTTGAGAGTGGAATAGCCCATCAATGTTTAACTAGATCTATAGAATCCACTCTGACAATATGAAAGGCTTAATCTTACTATAGGATTTGAATAACACACGTTGCAGACCCTGATCAGAGGGCTCCTATAGGGACCCTCTGATATGGGTCTACACTGTTTTCAAATGACAGTGCATGCATGTCCCATTTGAAACCATTGTGATAAAAAGAGCATTTGATCCTTATTTATCACAATGGTTAGAACTACAAAATTCTTAACAGTTTCCTTTTACTGCTCATTTTCGGTAGGTTTATTAAAAGAGGTTGAATCTAAAAATAGCCTATGAGGGAATGGGTTAAATGTAATCCAATGTTCAGACAATGTTTTCCAAATAAACGGTAGATGTACATGTATGTGACAATGTCTATATTTAGTGTACTATTTGCAAAGATGCCGAAACGAAACATTTCTAATTTCAGTAAAAATTAAGCAATCTGACGTCATACTACTTGGATATCCCCTGATGATGCCGATGACGAAACGGATCAGACAAAATGATTTGGAAATTTACGAAAAAGTAAGGATCATTCGATAACATGATGAACAAGAGCACAGTATACGGGTGCCAACGCTCGTCTGTCGAGTTATCTTAAATCTTTAAAGTCTATATAGGGGTATAATATTGTAAATAAAAATATTTACAGAGTTAAAGCCCTTGGGTGGGTTGTAACCCTTATAATGGTGAACAGGTATGTGAATTGTTATAACATGTTCTTGAATATTTTTAAAACAATAGCCAACCTTAAAGTTAGTTTGTTAAAGTTTTAAAAAATAGGTCCGAGTTCAAAGGTCAAGGTCACAAGTCGAAAAAAGCTTTGTCACAAGAGATTCACACATAGATGCGAGAGTTCTACTGGTTACAGTCACAAAATGGCAGCCATCTTATTTTTTTATTTCCATAAAGGTGCATAATTTCGTAAAACGCCTTATAAAGTTATTTACATCGATCAAATTTTAGTCCTTATGACCGTGAATCATAACATTTTGATGATTAGTACAGACATAACAGGCAACGTTAAAGTTTCCGGACGACGACAACGACAACGGGGACGCCGGATTTACGAAATAGATCGTTTTGTTTTCTTCGAAAAACACACGAGCTAATATATATAGAAACAAAAGTCAAAAGATTTACATCTTTGACAATTTCTGTTGCCTTGTCTGATGTTTGAACATATACCAAAGATAAATACATGAAGTATATTACCCTAGTGTTCATTTCGGCAAGCCTTGTGTCATATTATTTTAGTCAACTTGTTTGGTAAAAATTAATAGTAAATGAACACTCATGCAATATCCTTTTTGACTCATGACACAAACGAAACAACAAGAAACATTTTCCTTTTTATATTTCAACTTGCTTACGCGATTTGCGTTTTATATTACACGTGTGCAGTATAAACACTTAGGGACTCGTTATATTAACTTGGACAAAGTTCATGTTTTGAAATGAATAACTGTAATGCAAAAAGCTCCTAGAGGACTTCTTGCATGTCTTTCACCGTGCATCAACCTGCCACGTGTCTCCATGACCGACATTTATACTAATGTATATGTCGGTTTAGAGCGTTTTCACTGTAGTGTAGATCCAGATTAAACTATGTCAATCTGATTTAAATTATCAAAAAGGTGTCAAATTTAGATATTCAGCTTTACATACCAGTAGAGAGAGGGGATGGGTGAGGTATTTGAGCATTTGAGACAATTATGATCACGAAATTATTATAACGAAGTTATTTGTGTATGCACAGACATTTCACAGACATTTCCAAAACATATCCAAAGCTACACACCTCAGTACAAACACGCTTCAGTATTTAACGCCTTTTATTTTAGATAACCGATTCCGATGGTCCGGACACCGGTACGTGGTCAATGCACACAGTAGGGTGGCTGGAGCTGGGCAATGAGGGTCTAGCCCATAAGAGCTTCAAAATGATGTTCAGAAATGTCAACGATCCGTTCAAGGTAGTTCATAGATACTTTCAATAAAATATCTTTGTAATTTATCCAAGCAGTTGGATTAACTCGCACTTTTGAACACCTTTGCAATCAGAGTAGATTCAGATCATACGGCTGCTATAGGAGCCGTCGGATCAGTATCATTTATGTTTGCTTAACCATTAGGCTGCTATTGGCGGATGAGTGAAAACCTATGCAAACAGTTTGGATCCAGATGAGACGCCGAGTAACTCGGCGTCTCATCAGGATCCAAACTGTTTGATATCCTAATTGTATTTTGGTAGATAAATTGATTACAGCTTGAATTTTGAAAATGCAGTAGGTGAAAAATTCTGTAAAAATAATTTGCTCAGCAGGCTAAAGGTTAAGAAATGGTATAGATATAATTATACAGTTTCTGCCATAGAAATAATATTTCCATTATAAAAAGAAAGCCTACCAAATATTCATGTTTACATTATTTCTTACATGAGCTTTCACGGTGATAAGATTAATCACCATGGTTAATTTACAAAAATACAAAGCACAAATACGAATATCTCGATAATTCGAATTTCAATATTCGAATATTTAACGTTTTAGGCAGGTGGCTGTTTAATGCAGGATGGAAGTCGTGCAGAAAGCTCTCAGACGAGCTATCTGCATGACGTTCTGTCACCTGTCTTAAAGATTGATAAAGATACGTATTTGAGTGTTCGAATAACCGAAATTTTACTGTATATGCGTAAAGGTATCGGGTTATCAGTTCGACGTCGATGTTTCTGATCATTGTCCTTATATTACAGATATGTAATTGACTTGCTGATTGCAAAACATTGATATATAATGCCGAGCGCTAAGCGTAGTTGTCATTAGTATCAACATTATCAGGACTGGGATCGAACCCGCCACCGCTTACTCAGTAATCGCACGCTATACCAGATATTAGAGTTATTCAGATTTTGTTTTTTTTCTATCTCTTTAGGTGTTTTCTGAAAGGCCAGTAACGAATACTTCAAACGGAGGCTGCGTCAATTTCATCACGGCTGCAGGGGGTCTGCTACAGTCGGTCATATTCGGATACGGCGGCTTGCGTCTACATGAAGATCGTTTGACCGTCAACCCACATCACCTCCCGAACGTTACGTCATGGTCCCTCACTGGTGTCCATTACAAAGGAATTAAATTTGACGTCACAACTGGTCAGAATAATGTGACATTGCGTCCGGTATATATACCGGTAGATACCACCGCACGGGTGGAGTTCAACACGGGGCATGCGACTAATATGCTAAGCGATTACATCACTTATCCGATACAAGAGGTCAATTTGTATGTCTCACCAAACACTTTGATAACAACACCATCATCCGGGGTGACAGAACTAGTCCCTGCTGCTCTCCATGTTTATATCGTTACTATCGTGGCAGTTATTATTCTATTTTTTGCCTGAAGACATTTATATTACGCGCTCAATAGTCTAGATCTCCAGAAATATGGGTGAATTAAAGTATTCTCAATAATAATTTCTTTATTTCTCACCAAACCATTTGTTGTGGCCAATCCTTAGAATTGTCTTATTTCTCCGCCAAAACCTATGTTGTAACCTCTCTTTGAGGCGATTCTAAAAAAAAAGTGGT
>OY755245.1:12474909-12705988 GCA_963576725.1 Azorinus chamasolen
AAAATAGTAATACTGAAATATAGAACTGTAGCCATTTTAGAAAGTATAGAAACAGATCTATCGAATTCAATTAGCGAACAGAACAGACCCTGATCAGACGGCTCCTATTGGAGCCGTCTGATCTGGGTCTACTCTGTTTGCAGATGCGTGAACACACGTTTATATGAGGGAAAGGGTTAATACATTTAGCTTTGCCTACTAGAAGGACTGTATAGATACACGTAAACACTGATGGGTCAGTCCACTTTCATGTTTCAGCACTTAACCCTCTGCTCCATAAATACGCCTGTCCATATCTTTGTGAACAGGGTAGACCCAGATCAGACGGCTCTCTGTAGGATCAGGACCTGTTCTGTTTGCTTGTGATGTAATATAGATCTGATTCTAACGTTTCTGCATTGGCCTGATATTCCTGTGCCCATGTGCTATTATAACAAGTTACGTAATTAATATTCATGATGTCATTATTTCTTACCTCACATTAAGTAAAACGGTTAAAGGTTTCAAGTTTGCTTCAGATAATTACTTTTTTAAAAAAAAAGTTGATACTTTAACCCATTGAATGCTAAATTTCCATATTGGAATCGTCCGATGTTGTTTAACTAATTCCTTCATATTGATGCCTTTTGACGCCTCTGTAAAATTCACTTTTAGAAACCATTGTGAAAATTAGAGCATTTGCTCCATTGGAGATATCATTATTTACGAGATAACAGAGGTCATAGCATCCGATTTTTAATTTGAATGATTTCTCAAGTTCACAGCTAAATGCAGGTCTAAATTATTGCTGAAAGCTCCGGTAGGGGAGCTTTCAGCATTACTTTAGACCTGCATTAATCGATCACGAGTGTTGCTAGATATGCATTTTAGAACAATTTCTGTATTGTAATTTTTTCAAGGACCGAACTTTTACTTCGAGTTTTCCCAAGTCCGAGTTATCCGAGTCGAAATACAATTGTACTTGTTGACGACGGACTGGCAGAGGACGTATTTTAGATGGCTATTGAATAGTTTGCTATATATGTACTTACAATAAAGTCGTATTGGCCACCTCATTGGTGCCCCACTTCCAGTTGCCTGTGCCATATTTTACAGCTGCCACTTTGGGGTTGTCGTTGAGGGCGGTCCAGAAGCCCATGGCACTGTAATTGGCTTTGGCTGTGTTGGTTATCCAAGTCTGAAAGAACGATCAAAGCAATGCTGATTTAGTTTTGCAAAATAACTCAAACGTTTACATTCATGATTATGTTGGTACATTACTATACCGACACCAAAAAGAAACCGTGTACGTTTTATTTGGTGTAAATAGTGCAATAACTGTTTTAACCCATTCCCTCATATTGACACCTTTTGAATTCTCTGTAAAAGCCACATTTTGAAACCATTGTGATAAATAGAGCATTTGCTCCATAGGAGCAAATGCTCTATTTATCATAATAGTTTCAACGCTACTCAATTTTAAAATTAACCTTTTTGCTGAAAAGGCTCCTGTTTGATACTTTAGATAAATTGTTATATCAAATGCAGTGTAGACCCAGATCAAACGTCTCGTCAAAGCGCAAACTTTTTGTGTGTTAATGTTTTGGCCAAAAAGCTAACCTTATTTGAATAGAGTTTAACCCATAAACCCCAGCGACTTCACGGATGGGGCATAGGAAAACAGTGGCAATGGTTGTCACCATCTTTCCGAGGTTATACGTGTCTGGGTATGAGTTCATTCTAACCAAAATGTAAGTTACCTATTATATAGAGCAGGGGTGTTCGCAGGGGTCATTTCTCCACCAAACCCTATGTTATGACCATTCTTTAAAATCGTCTCGAAGAGACGATTCTAAAGAGTGGTCATATTACAGAGTTTGGTGGAGAAATAAAGGACTTATTCTTGAAAATATTTTAATTTGCGCATCTTATCTGGACCGCTGTAATTTATCAGACCATATTCTGGCTTGCTGCCGTGTGTCACAAACAAAGTAGCATCTGATAGAGTGTCTCATTTTATACCCAAATAGAATTGACAGCATACCTTTTAAACCCAATGTACTCTTACTGAAGGGTCGAAATTTGCGAGTACTAACACTTGCGTAATATCACTACTATCAGTACACGATTGGCTGATATCGTTTAACCCCTTGCCTGATATAGACATCTTTTAACACATTTGTATACAGTATAACCTCTATTAACCGGAATTCTACTAGATAAGAATTTAGATACTTTTAGGCAGGTGGCTGCTTAATGCAGGGTGAAAGTCATGCAGAAAGCTCCCCTAGGAGCTTTCTGCATGACTTTCACCCTGCATTAAGCTGCCACCTGTCTCCAAGACCGATATTCATACTAAATTTAACGGCCGGTTAAGAGAGGTTTTAATATATATATATATATATTGACAGTATTTTGAATCAGTTGTACCCAGAAGTCATATCAAGATTCGAACTGTTTAACAAACCAAACATCATTCCGAAAACATAAGTAGGAATAAAAAACGAGTGCATTTTCGACTGAACAAGACAACGTATTTTCAGACGATATTCACTTATAATTATAGCGGGCAGACTTAACTGTACCAATGTTAAGAGTGTCTTGGCTCGCATTTTCAAACAGTTTTGAAACAAATGAGACGCCGAGTAACTCACCGTCTCATCAGGATCCAAACTATTTGACACTCGGTCAATAGTTTCTAAAAAGTTTGCGGAATCGGAATTTAGTGAAAAGTTCAGCAAACCAGAGATTGAGTAGACATTTTTTCAGCATCTTAACCCATTACCTCATAGGTTATTTTTAGATCCAACCTCTTTGAATAAATCAAACGAAAAGGAGCATTAACTACAGAAAATGTTGTTTTTTTATTTTTGTAATATGAAGCCGTTGTGATAAAAAGAGCATTTGGTCCCATATGAGCAAATGCTCTCTTTATCACAATGGTTTCAACAGGTTGCTTTTACAGAGGCGTAGAAAGGCGTATTTATGGAGGACAGGGTTAAGGGTTGATACCAAGGTTAGTTAAAGGTCATCACTAGTTTACTACAGTATTTAATAAGCGTCTACATAGATAGGTCTGATCAAGATACGTCGCTGATAACAGATATAAATCCACAGTAAACCCTCTCTGAAGCGAGTGCTTAAGAAGGGTTTAATTGTGGGTCTTAAATAAAAATGCTAACTTTAATGTAGATCGAAAGTGTATCAGTCAACCATGTGATATTTCAGTAAAACACCTCTAATGCGAACACCAAAAAGATGTATAAGTCTTGGTATTAAATACAGGTGGTAGCTTAATGCAGGTCGAAATTATGCAGGAAGCTCCTGCGTGAGCTTTCTGAATAACTTTCGACCTACATTAAGCAACCACCTGTTTTAACGACTTTTTCATTCACAAAGTGGCTTCATTAGAGGGGTTTTACTGTATCTCTTTTCGCTGCCAATGTCGCATCTGTAATTACCTATGCAAACCGTTTGTTAAATGTGACTGTTGTTGATTTTTTTTTTTAAAAATTGAAGAAACTATTTAAAAAGCAAACAATTGTAGCAAAAGTTTGCAGGCGACAATAGTCGACAACGAAAACAATAAATAAATACTTTAATAGCTCTGAGCTAATATTTCGACCACTAAAGATTATCATGTCTTCATTGTGAAAATATTAAAGACAAATTATTGTTTATTTATTAAGTACAGTGTAACTGCTTTAGAGGGGTTCCATTGTAGCCTGTATTTGGATGAATGACAAACCCAGTTCAAGATAAACTTTCATTTAAACATTTATAATACTATTCACTACCATACCCGAGACAGCGTAACATCATACTATCATCTGATTCAAACCTCTATGTTTCGAAAGGTCAAATTGTATTTGCTCAGTAACACAGGGTCGAATCATATCAATTACATGTATAATTATTAGGTCGAATTATCCGGGCCCGAATCATATCGGGGATAGTTTGAGTGAGTGAGTGAGTGAGTAAGTGAGTTGGGTTTTACGTCCGACCAACAGTATTTCAGTTATTTGCTGACGGCACCCGCATGAGACAAGTTATAGTGCTGCTTCACTGGAATACCCCTGCCGCAAGTACATGGCAAGGGCACCCCACCCAGTGAGTGAGTGAGTGAGTTGGGTTTTACGTCCGACCAACAGTATTTCAGTTATTTGCTGACGGCACCCGCATGAGACAAGTTATAGTGCTGCCTCACTGGAATACCCCTGCCGCAGGTACATGGCAAGGGCACCCCACCCAGTCACATTATCCTGACACCGGGTCGACCAGTCCTAGAACTACACCTTTAATGTCGAGCGTAGACAAGGGAGCTACTAGTACCAACTTTTAACGACTTTTGGTCTGTCGCGGCCGGGCATCGAACCCACGACCTTCCGTACCGCAGGTTCGATGCCCGGCCGCGATAGACCTAGATCTTTTGATGGGACCGGAAAGTGTTTAAACATATTTATTTGGAGTTTACTCATATTAAATCGGGCTAATGAGTGACTGCCGATGCAAACAGTTTGGATCCAGATGAGGTGCCGAGTTACTCGGCGTCTCATCAGGATCCAAACTGTTTGATACTCTGCCGGTTTTGATGAAAAGAAATGCAAAAATAAATCAATTGCTAGAACTGAGGAAGATGGTATTTTATACCAACAAAAGCTTGCTCATCGGACTAAAAGTTGAAAAGAATTTTGTTTAGCTAATGTGATGTGTCGAAGTTTTATATACATGTAAACCCTCTCAAAACCGGACGTTAAATTTAGTATAAATGTCGGGCTTGGAGACAGGTGGCTGCTTAATGCAGGCTGAAAGTCATGCAGAAAGCTCCTATAGGAGCTTTCTGCATGACTTTCACCCAGCATTAAGCAGCCACCTGTCTAAAAGTATCTACATTCGTCTCTACTAGAATTCCGGTTTAGAGAGGTTTTACTGTACATATACACCAATCCCACTCTGAACATTCAGCGATGTTTGTAATGCTATCACACATGAAGTGTGTAGTGGTTCGCAATCTGTGCTGAATCAGAGTACAAAGAGTACAACAACTTAGCCCTGTCAACGCCAGTTTTTCGGAATGGGATAACCGATCAGTATTTAAGTATAGGTTCCTCTTACATGTAGTATGAAAGGGTAAACCTTAAGAGTAAAATAGAAAAAGAAGAACATAAGTAAATTTAGAAGAAGAATAAATCATCAGGATGCAAATAAAGAATTCAGCCAATGCACTAATTAGTCACGTGAGGTTTTTCACAAATATTGAACACGCCCCTCTTCCTTCTAATTCGATCTGTTCAATACATTTACGTGGATTATCCTCCCAATTTGACCTGAGACTCATGCATACTCCGTGTATTATCGTCGGTAATCTTCAGATAAATTTCCGAAGGTATAAGAATGCACTGTAAGAATACAATCCTCGTGGAACATGATTATTACCGGGTTTTGGGTTGTTGTTGTTGTTTTTTGTCACAGAGAATCACGAACAATCCCGATAAACACGCCGAAAATTAATCGAGTCTCCGATCAAATTGGGAGATGAATACTCAGTCCAATTTTGAGCATACACCTAATATACAGATTGATATATATAGCTTGGAAAAACAAATTTGTATATTTACGCAATTCAATTTTAGTATGTTCACAGTCTAATCGGAAACAATGGACATAGATTCGACCTGTTGTGGCAAGTCTATACAGATTGATTGCGAAAAAACAGGTTTTACTCATTTGCTCCCACGATCCCATATATGGGACGTAGGCATTAGGCAAACAGTGTAGACTCTGATCAGACAACGCATAATGGGCGTCTGATAAGAGTCTACACTGTTTGCTGATAGGAATTTCAATATAAGACAAACGAAATGGAACATTTAGGCCAGGCACCCCTTAGATAAAAAATGGACTAATCCAATATATAAACATAGAAGAGTCCACTGGGAGCAAATGTGTTAAACCTTTGAATGCGGGACACGCATGCACTGTCATTCGCTAACAGTGTAGACCCAGATCAGAGTGCTTTGAATTCTAACGCAAACGACAGTCATTATCAGACGAAAATTACTCTTCAGCGAGTGTTGACACGTGCTTTCAGAAAATTTATGTACTTCACAACAACAGGTATAAAGTGCTCGTGTGGCAGCCGTAAAAAGTCGCCCCGTACTTCATTCTCAGTGATGTTATATTGTCTGGTCCTTCGGGATAATCAATTTCAATGCTTTTTGTCATGGAAATTGAATACCGCTTAAGCCTGTGCTAGGGGGCGTGAGTAGTGTTGCACTTTTCATAACTGCTCATGAACAGACGCAATAAAACCGCGCCTGCAATTTTTTCTTTTCACATCGCTACTTTTGCTTTCGAAGGATCTCCTACTTTCAGAATTTTTACTCACCAAGTCGCCCTGACTGTAGACTCTGAGAAGTGAAGAGTCCAGTCGGTCACACTCAGTCCTTGCCGATGCCCACTGAATGGGCCTTCCAACATGGAACAGGTAGCACCAATCGTTGTAGGGAATCCAACCCGGGTCACACACAGCCTGTGGTGTGGTCTGTGCTTGGGCAACCGCCCCATCTGAAAAAGGTGGCACCCCCTTACACATTTGTCTGTACTGTGATATGATTACTGCGAAAGACTGGTGGCGACTTCAGACTTCACTTCAGACTTCACACTTAACGGTTCACAATTCCTATACAGTTTAAAGTATGAATGTTCTATAATATTATGATAGCATTTATTCATAAAGTTTGAAGTGTGTATAGTGAAATGTCACCACCGGTCTTTCGTTACAAATGTCCAGTTAAAGTTATGTCATTATGGTTCGAATAAGACAACTCTTAAAGACGAATTAAATAAAAAGGTAAAATAATACTATTATTAACAACATAAATATTCAGGCGAGAAATAATGACATAATGAATATTCATTTGCTGAATTTTGTAATGATATTTTGACCCAGGTATTTGGCGATGGCTAAAATTATAGAATCATATCTAAATAATTCCATAAACAAACAGAGCAGTCCCTGGTCAGACGGCTCCTATAGGAGCCCTAACATCTGGTCTTCTCTGTTTTCAAAGGCATATAAAGACGTTCAGATGAAGATCGGTAAACTATTCATCTAACAGAACAGTTACACTTTGGTCTTCGGAAGACATAGAAAAACTAAACATAATGCTCTGTACCACAAAGTCCATAATGCAGCTGAAGTGTGTACAAGAAGTCTATTTTAACCCTTTCCTCCATAGGCTATTTTAGACCCAACCTCTTTGAATGAATCTACCCAAAAGGAGCATTTACTAGAGAAAAGTAAAATTTTAGATTTTTGTAGTTTGGAAACCATTGTGATAAATAGAGCATTTGCTCCTATAGGAGCAATCTGCTCTATTTATCACAATGGTTTCAAGAAGTGGCTATTACAGAGGCGTAGAAAGGCGTATTTATGGAGGAAAGGGTTAACTGATTTTCTATAGCACTACCAGCTACTTATAAAGATAAAATGACAACTTAAAGGTATACACCAAACTCAGCGTTTTGTTTTGGAAACTTACACAAAACAATTACATTCACGGAACGCATAAACATTAGCATCCTAGAAAATCACTGTTATAACTTTAACCCTTCGCTTGCTATTCACGTCAATATACGTACCTGTAAATAGTGAAGACCCAGATGTCTCATAAGGGTCTGTTCTATTTACAAGTTGATTGTGCAACCAGTGCACTCCACAGCGAAATACGTGTACACACAGTGAAGATATATGTAATTATACAACAGGGCATGGGTAAAGAAGGAGAAATGTATTTTAAAATTCAGCAAGAGAAGGGTTAATACTATTAATAGAATGTAAGACATGAAAATGATTGCTTGAATATTAACATTTGACTTTTTATATTTGTCCTGCCCCAAACATTCATGGGTGGGACAATTTGGCGGAAAACAGCTCATGGCCTCTAATATAGTCAACCGTGAGTTAAAAGAATTTCTGATAATATATATATATTTTAGCATACTTAGATGTTTCGTAAATGTAAATAACTATTTTGCAAGTATTTTGCAAAATCAAATTCTGATGTCTGCTTTTATAACCCTGAATGTTGAATAGTCAATCAATTCAGAGTCAACCCAGTATTAACCCTCTCGGCGCCAAATTTCTAAGTGTCGTCTGCAAACCACTTTTGTTAAACCATTTGGTAAAATAAGGAAATGAGATACATAAACACAAAAGAATAAGGCACTGGTATAGAAACAGAGTTTGAGACAAAAAGTGAAGTCCCTGACCAGACGCCGCCTTGAAAAGGCGGCGTCTGATCTGGGACTGCACTATTTGTCGTGGTGCATTTATGCGACATCAGCGGTGAAAGTGTTAAAAACAATATAGCACCATAAAGATCTCTCGTATTGTGTGGTGTGTCAAACAGAATAGCGAAAATATTCGTATCAACCCTTCTGTAGGTTGTTTTTCATTTTCAACCCCATCCACCTCTTTCTGTTAAGAATGTCATATTTCTGTTTCAAATAGGTTGGATCCTGGTGAAACATCGAATTACTTAGCTTCTTATCAGGAACCACATTGTTGCGACTGCAACGAAAGTGTTAACACTTTAGGCTCCCGTTGGAGCTCTCTGACCTGGGTCTACTCTTTTGGCATAGGCGTATCTATGGAATAAGGGGTTAAATAGTCCTGATTTTAAACTTTATCTTGCTATTCGCGATCTGGCCCGCACTTTCAAAACAGCTTAGATCCAGACGAGACGCCGAGCAACTCGGCATCTCATCAGGATCCAATCTGTTTGACACTCGGTCAATAGTTTCTCAAAAGCTTAACCTTTAGCCTGCTGAGCAAATTGTTTTTACAGAATTGTTCACCTACTGCATTTTCGAAAGTCAAGCTATAATAAATTTGTATACAAATAGGCAATCTGTGTGTCAAATAGTTTGGATCCTGATGAGACGCCGAGTTACTCGGCGTCTCATCTGGATCCAAACTGATTGCATAGGTATTCACTCATCCGCCCACAGCAGGCTAAAGGTTAATCGAATTGACATTAATCCAAAAAATCTAAATCTGAACATCCAATTTTTTTCACATCGGGATTAAGGGTTAACCCAAAACTTCATAGAAATGCCTTTGAACGCATTTGCAAACAGAGTAGATCCAGCCAGATTGCTTCTTTTGAAGCCCGTCTGACCAGGGTCTGCTCTGCTTGCTTATGTGATTATATAGATCTGATTCTATAATTTCTGCCGAGGTGAAAACAAATCCTTGTTTTCAAATGCCATTAAAAGTGTCATCTGCTTAATATTTATACGTTGTCATTATTTCTTACATGAATATTTGTATTCATGAAGTAAAGGGTTAACTCTTTCCTTCATATAAACGCTTTTTCATGCATTTGTAAACAGAGTAGACACATATCAGATGGCACATGTAGGAGTCGACTGGTCAGTGTCTACTCTGTTTGCTTATGACTTGATATCGATATGATTCTACTGGTTTTGTCAAAGCAAAAACACAACCTTGAATAAGTTTACATTATAAAAAATAAATTAACGTATTGTCTCCTACTAACGCCTCATTGCGGCTATGTGAAAGTCACTTCTTGAAACCATTATGATAACTAGAGCATTTGCTCCTGAGGAGCAAATGCTCTATTTGTCATAATGGTTTCAAAACGACACAATTCTAACATTTTCCTTTTCTCTAGTAAATGCTACTTTTCGGTAGATTTATTCAAAGAGGTTTCGTCTAAAAATAGTCTAGGAGGGAATGAGTTAATAAATATTCATGATATCATTATTTCTGACATGACTATTGAACAGATAACGGGTTAAATAAGTGAATTAGTTATGGTGTCAGTATAAACTTGACTTAACTCTTTCCCTTATGTAACCGCATTATCACACATCTGCAAACAGAGTAGACCCAGATCAGACGGCTCCTATTGGAGCCGTCTGACCAGGGTCTGCTCTGTTTGCTTATGGTGTAATATAGATCTGATTCTATAGCTTCTGCCTAAGTCAAAATAACATGTTGTCATAAGCCATTATAAAAAATAATATTATATGCATCAGGGAAAGGATTAAATAACTTACAGCTTATGACCAAAAATCCGACAGTGTATAGTATATCCCTCATCCTTGTGCTACAGACACTGAATCTTAAGAAACTCAAACTTGAAACTGATTGTATAATGTGAACGAGGGGTGGTCCAAATGTAACACTTCTACACAGGCGATGTACACTAAAACTTAAATCAATTAATTTCATATACTTACATATACTACTATGTGCTACGAATTGAAATGAGTCTATGTAAATTGAAACAGAAAACTATATATTATTTTTAAAAAAAAAAAAAAAAAAAAAAAAAAAACACGACGTACATGTAATATGTCGTTAACTGTTACAGCTTAATTTTAACCCTTAGCGCTAAATATTTATCGTTTTTAAAAACTGACGTCTGCTACAAACTATTGAAATGGATTTTCTAAAGTATTTTTCATAAAAACCATGATTAGAATGTAGAACAGCTTGGATCCTGATGACAGGCTGGGTTACTCGTTGGTATATCTAGATCCAAACTGTTTATCTAGGTAATGAAAGCAACAAATAAAGATGCGTACTGAAATACTAAAACAACAGATAAAGATGCGTACTCAAATACTAAAGCAACAGATAAAAATGCGTACTCAAATACTAAAACAACAGATAAAAATGCGTACTCAAATACTAGAACAACAGATAAAGATGCGTACTCAAATACTAAAACAACATATAAAGATGCGTACATGTACTCAAATACTAAAACAACAGATAAAAATGCGTACTCAAATACTAAAACAACAGATAAAAATTCGTACTCAAATACTAAAACAACAGATAAAAATGCGTACTCAAATACTAGAACAACAAATAAAGATGCGTACTCAAATACTAAAACAACAGATAAAGATGCGTACTCAAATACTAAAACAACAAATAAAGATGCGTAGATAAAGATGCGTACTCAAATACTAAAACAACAGATAAAGGTGCGTACTCAAATACTAAAACAACAAAGATGCGTACTCAAATACTAAAACAACAGATATAAATGCGTACTCAAATACTAAAACAACAGATATAAATGCGTACTCAAATACTAAACACGCAAATTCTATGTTGTAACCACTCTTTAGAATCGTCTCGAAGAGACATGTCGTTGGTGGGGGAATAAAAAATTATTAAAATGTTTCACTTTACGCATCTTATCTGGACCTCTGTGGTACATGTAATCACTAATTCGTCGCCGCTAGCGTGCAGAGAGTTTAACCCTTTTCCTCATACAATCGCCTTTACACGTCTTTACATATCATCATTATCGTAATAATAATAATAATAATAATAATAATAATAATTATAATAATAATAATAATAATAATAATAATAATAATAATAATAATAATAATAATAATAATAATAATAATAATAATGATAATGATAATAATAATAATAATAAAATCATCATCATCATCATCATCATCGTTGTCATCATCATCATCATCATCATCATCATCATCATCATCATCATCATCATCATCATCATCATCATCATCATCATCATCATCATAATAATAATAATAATAATAATCATCATCATCATCATTATCATTATCATCATCATCATCGTTGTCGTCATCATCATCTGCTACAGGAACTGTCTGATCTTGGTCTGCTCTGCTTGCTTATGTAATTATGATATATCTGTCTCTACAGATTCGATCAGTACCAAAACATCATGTGTACATATGAAAAAACAGCTAATACATATTCACGATGCCATTTTTTTTTTACATTAATATGAAATAGGGAAATGACTAAAGAAACATTTTGAACATCCTCTGAACTTTGATTATCACCTTTTAAGATAACTGTTACAAGCTAGCACCCGCATCTGTTATCTCCTTTAAACTATCATTCTCCCTATAGTTACATATCAAACTGGACGCTTATCGGAGATATCAGAGTGACCAACACCAAGACGAGGACATTGCTTTGATGTGAATTGTCTTCTTCGTCAGAAAGGAAAAGCAAACCAACATAGCTAATGTTATCTGTTAAATGTCACCCGACTATAAATAAAATTTGTATTTGTACAAAATGTATTTGTATATGTACGCCACCGCTACCGCCACCACCACTACTGTCGACGTCACAAGCATCATCAACAGCAACAGGAGCAGCAGCAGCAACTATGTAGGGTTCCTCTGATATGGGTCTACAATGTCTGCCTATGTCCCATTTATGGATTCACGGGTGTTTATAGGTTAATTATGTTAATCTTAATAAGGAATATCCCGTCCTCTGTTTTATGAAATAATGACATCATGAATATTTATTAGCTGATATTTTTATAATAGCATATGTACATAGAGTGTTTTTGGTATTGGTAGAAACTGTAGAGTTAAATATATCACTTCATAAGCAAACAGAGCAGACCCTGATCAGACGGCTCCAACAGGAGCCGTCTGATCTGGGTCTGCTCTGTTTGCAAATGCTTGAAAAGGCATCTATATGAGAGAAAGGGTGGATCCATTATTACTTATGTAAACAGTTTGGATCCAGATGAGACGCCAAGTAACTCGGCGTCTCATCTAAATCCAAACTGTTTGGCACCCTGATAACAATTCGGTAGACACACTGATTAATGCACTGATGGACTTTACGAGATTTCTATTGTACTGCGAGATATCTCTGGTCATTAAGTGCAGTCAGATACTACCACCGGATATCGACCGTCGCTTCACGGGGTACACGTGCAAGACAACTTAACCGGGTCTTTAGCCTAAGCGCGCAGCTGGTTATTGATAAAATCCAGGTCATCAGGTACCCCAACGAATACATGTATAAAAAGACATAGTTTGTTTATCTATACATTATTTATTTGCTATATTGATGAGATAATACTATTTAGGGATGTATGTAAAATGCTTATACGTGTATAAGCAAACAGAGCAGACGACCCCAACAGAAGCTGTCTAATCTGGGTTTACTCTGTTTTTAAAGACATTAAAATGCGTATATGCACCCACATACATGTAGATTTAATTTCCATTGAAAACTACACTTCAGTCTTGGTTATCGCAGTTTGTTATCGTCCATGGTTGAAACTTGTGCACCATCATAACAACAAAATATTGTCGCATCGTGCTATATTTGAAATAAAACTCTTAATAAGACAATTACTTAACCACTGAGCCATTCTCTCCATGAATATTCATGTAATAAAAAAATGACATCATGAATATTAATCAGATTCATTCTTAACCCTCCTCTTGCTGAATTTTGAAATACATTTCTACTTCTTTACCCATGCCCTGTTGTATAATTACATACATCTTCACCGTGTACAAGTATTACGCTGTGCAATCACTGCTGTGGAGTGCACTGGTTGCACAGTCAACTTGTAAATAGTGCAGACCCTGATGAGACAGCTCCTGCAGGAGCTGTCTCATCTGGGTCTTCACTATTTACAGGTAGGTATATTGACGTGATTAGCAAGCGAAGGGTTAATTAGTCAGATTAATTCATGTCAATGACACATGAATACGGGACATTTTGAAGATGGCATACACTGTAGGGTCATATCTATATCATTCCATAAGAAAACGGAGCAGACCCTGATCAGACGGCTCCTATAGGAGCCGTCCGATCAGGGTCTACTCTGTTCGCAAATGCGCTAAAACGCTTATAAATGGAGTAAACGGTTATGGCTTGATTGGGTTGTGGCGGCTTTTATAGAATAGGCCTACTATAGATCTGACCCTGACGTTTCTGTCACAGTCAAATACGTCATTGTTTTCTGTGTAATTATTTTTAAAAAAAATCCATGAATATTCATGGAGTTTAATTAATATTTAAGGGGGGGGGGTTAACTCAGATTTACTGGATTTCAGTGTGATCTGGAGAAAAGCGTTGACCATATCTTAAGTGATATGACAAAGAGCAGTGTCCTAATGTCTGTAAGCATGTATTGTAATGTCAAAGTTGAGCCGCTACATACGATAAAGGTGGCATAACGACATTTGTCTGCTCTGTTTGCTTATAGAATACTATAGATCTGACCCTGAAGTTTCTGTCACAGTCAAATACGACATTGTTTTCTGTGTAATTATTAATGTTTGCAGATGCGTCAAAATGTGCTTACATAAGGGAAAGGGTTAAACTCTTTCCCTATAAATGACTTTGGGTACCTTTGCAAACACAGTAGACCCAGATCGGACTGCACCTGTAGAAGCTATTTGATCAGGGTCTGCTCTGTTTGCTTATAGAATACTATAGATCTGACCCTGAAGTTTCTGTCACAGTCAAATACGTCATTGTTATCTGTGTAATTATTAAAAAAGTAGTCCATGAATATTCATGGAGTTTAATTAATATTTAAGGGGGAAAAGTTAAATCAGATTTACTGGATTTCAGTGTGATCAGGTGAAAACTGTTGAATATATCTTAAGTGGTAAAACAAAGGACAGTGTCCTAATGTCTGTAAGCATCTATTATTATGTCAAAGTTGAGCCGCTACATAAGATGAAGGTGGCATAACGACATCAGTGTAGACCCAGACCAGCCGTTGTGATGTTTAATCATGGCACGTGTATTTGTAGACATAAGGTACAAGTTGAAAATGATGTGATATATATTGTTTATATAATGGCATTAAAGAGGAAGTCCCTACAATGATCGCATATTTTCAATAATATCATAAAACTTGGTATTTGTTATGCTCTATCATTATTATGAAGGTTCCCAATTTGAACTTATATCGAAAAATGCCCCTGTAATACAAATAAACCGATTTCATCAATACTATCGGCCCTTTCCGTTAAATTCGTCCGCGTTTTGCCGTTGATCACCCGATCCGTCCATTGTTTACGTAATAGCTTTCTCGGAAGTGGTCGGAGAATCGCGAATAGGGCGAACAGTTACGAAACTAAAACCGAACCCGAATAAAACTGAAACATCGGGGAGTAAAACCGGGATCGGCGATATCAAACACATGGATGTTTTGTCATTATAAACGGTAATTGGATGGGGCTTTTTGCTATATACTACTTTTGAGCATATAAACAAATGAGTTTTGTATATTTTAAGTGTTTAGGAAACGCGTCAAATGTAGGGACATCCCCTTTAACCCCTTGTCGGACGCTGCATCTTTTATTCGGTGGCAGTCTGGGGTTACACTGTTTGAAAATGCTAGATCCTATATGATTCATCGTCTCACGGAGTGACTATTATTTCTGTGGTATGAAATTATTTTTCATAGCACATTCATTTTCTTGTTTTTAATGTCAACAAATTGCTATCTAAATTGTGTTAGGTTTGATTTTCAGTGAGACAGTGTTCAACAAAACTATTAAAAAAAAGTAAAGTTCTTGGTCTTAATGTAGCTTAATGCAGGAAAACTGTAAATAAGAAATCTACTTAAGGAGCTTTCCGCATTGTTTTGTCCTTCATTAAGCAACACCTACGTGTGTAATCAGTGAAGGTTTAACCCTTTCCCTGATGAATATTCATGTAGGAAATAATGACGTCATGAATATTAATAAGATTATGTTTTATAATGGCATGTGAATACAGGACATTTTGGCTCAGGCAGAAGCTGTAAAATCAGATCTATATTACATGTACACCATAAGCAAACAGAGCAGACTCTGATCAGACGGCTCCTACAGGAGCCGTCTGATCGGGGTCTACTCTGTTTGCAGATGCATCAAACTGTACTTACATAAGGGAAAGGGTTAAACTATTTCCCTATAAATGACTTTAGGTACCTTTGTACAGTAGACCCATATCAGAATGCACCTGTAGAAGCTATTTGATCAGGGTCTGCTCTGTTTGCTTATATAATACTATAGATCTGACCCTGAAGTTACTTACTGCGAAAACTGCGTTCGATTAACTTTATGTGCACTGTTGGACGGATGAAATTGTCTCTAAACCATTTGTTTTAGCTTTCAGCATCCATTTTACGTCAAGTGACCAGTAATGAAAGCTGCAAGCTGATTGGACGAGGACCCAGTTTCGACCAATGAAATTTGCCATTGCAATATTTGTCAAGTGATACACATATGGTGTGGAATTTGAATAAACTGGAAAATGTTCATTTGAACGCACAAATTATACTTCTTTGAAGTTTATCGAACGCGATTTTCGCAGTAAGTATCACATTTGCTTACTAGCTATTGCATACAGCCCTGATTCTGCGCTGGCAAACGTTCAAAGCCGTTTTAGTCGGTAAGCGGTTGCGAGGTCGTATCCGACCTGTCAAAATTACCGTGTTTCTCGAGATTCTCCGCTGTGGCTTCTGAGAACCGTTTCAACTAGGATTTCGCAGCCCAATCGGTGAATCTGAGAACCGTTTCACTTTATGAAACCAATGTAATAAATAGAGCATTTGTTCCTATAGGAGCAAATGCTCTATTTATCAACTACAAAATTCTAACATTTTCCTTTTCTCTAGTTAATGCTCCTTTTCGGTAGATTTATTCAAAGAGGTTGGATCTAAAAATAGCCTATGAGGTAATGGTTCTAAAAATAGTCTATGGGGTAATGGGTTAATGTAATGACTATTCATAAACTCATCATTTCTTACATGAATATTCATGGAGTAAAGGGTTAAGAAGAGTGACTAAATCAAGTCAAATGATGAGATGGTTTCATACTTTTCAAAGAAGTGTTTTTGCATATAAATTCCTTAGGTTCAGTTCTCATTGCTTATTGTGCAAACACGCCAAACAGTGAGAAGACGTGTGTCTCATTCGAGCGCCTACGTTTTTGGTGTGACGTTTTTCAATTAAGTTACAGTTGAATTTCGATAACTCGAACTTAAGTTCGGTCCTTCCAAAGTTAACAATACAGAATTGTTCTAAAAGGTATCACTACCCAATATGTATAGAGACATATGAGACAACCTAATGCAGGTCGAAAGTAATGCTGAAAGCTCCCACAGGATCTTTCAGCATTACTTTAGACATGCATTTAGCTGTGAACTTGAGATAAATTGTTTTGATTAGAAACCTTTGGTTAATGTGAAATGCTTAACCGTGACTTCGTGAATATTCATTGAGGATTTCATGAATATTGATTAAGTCAATTTTAATTATGGATCACGGACTTCACTATATTATATAATTTACATATTTTCTAAAATTGAAAACATAGATCTGCATTTGATGGTTTCATAGAGTAGGTGAAGATCACTAAGGTTTATGTGTCTACTGGCGGACACAAGAAAACATAGTTTATACATGTCTCTGTGGTTGACTGGTTGGTTAGTTGGCTAGTGCATGTGAAAGCGAGGGATTAATTTACTTATTCAATTGATGAATAAAATTCACACAGTAATGTACTACTCAAAATATAGATATGTACGCACTGAGCCGAAAATGTACTTATATGCTTACAGAATGTCAAACCATTTCGTGACATAATTAAATCAGGGTGAATGTAAAAATTGAAATTTGAATCTAGGTATTTCTTTTCATCAACACGGTGAGAGTAACAAACAGTTTGTATCCTGATGGGATGCTGAGTTACTCGGCATCTCATCCGGATCCAAACTATTTGCATAGGTAATTATTCATTGCAGGCAACAGACTCAAGGTTAACCAGTAACTCCATTTGGATGAATTAAAGATTAAAATTGCAAACAATT
Source organism: Azorinus chamasolen (assembly GCA_963576725.1). Taxonomy (NCBI): domain Eukaryota; kingdom Metazoa; phylum Mollusca; class Bivalvia; order Cardiida; family Solecurtidae; genus Azorinus; species Azorinus chamasolen. Next base: position 12,492,579 of record OY755245.1, read on the forward strand.
TAAATCCAATGTAACGCGTTACTTTTGCCACTCGGCAAGCTGACTTCAAGGTGTGTCTTAATAATTTGTAATAAAGACACTATATCACAATATCTGTATCTATATTTCTATCAATCTGTTTATTTATGTAAACCACTTCATCATCTACATGTACATTGTATACATTAGGCATATTTGCTATAGAACAAACAAAATGAATGTTCTTTTAACCCTTTCCCTGTTCCAAATGTTTGTTTGTTCCAAATTTCAATACCTAATAAATATTTATGAAATAAATAGTTACAGCGAAATATGGAGGGTAGACCATTGTAGCTATTTTAGGAAGTAAAGAAACATCTTTCAAATTGCGTAGCAAACAGAGCAGACCCTGATCAGACGGCTTCTACAGGAGCTGATTGATCTGGGTCTACTGTGTTTGCAAATGTGCGAAAAAGCGTTGACGCCTAATTAAGCATTAACAAGCTGACGTTAGTTTGAGCTTGCAGTGATTTATTTCTTCCATAAATAGTCCATCTATTCACTGAAATATCGATTAGAACTACAGTAAAACCTCTCTATAACGGCCACTAAACTACATCAAGTATTTTGTGTTAAAGGCAGGTGGTTGCTTTAAACAAGGTGAAAGTAAAACAGAACGCTCCTATAGGAGCGTTCTGCTTTACTTTCACATTGCTTTAAGCGGCCACCTGCCCTATATACCAAATAATTAACACAATTTAGTAGCCGTTATAGAGAGGTTTTACATGTAGGTAAATTATTCATATTTTAACCTTCGCCAGCTAAGCGTGACCTCACTGGTATTTGCAAAATAGCTTGGATCCAGATGAGATGCCGAGTAACTCGGCATCTCATCAGAATCCAAACTGTTTCATGCTCGGGTAATAAATTCTGAAACGTTTACACGAATCAAAAGTTCTTAAAAATGGTATCAGATCAGAGTTTGGGCAGCCATAATTTTTTTTCAGCGGGCTAATGGTTAATCACGAAGTCTATTGACAACCTATACAGCATGTTCCATATTCGATGCTCAGAAAGCAAAGATGTGGACATATTCCGTTTACAGTAGAACCCTTCTAAACCGGATTTCTAGTAAAGAAAAACAAATACTTTTAGGCAGTGTTGGTTGTTTAATGTTGGGTGAAAGTAATGCAGAAAGCTCCTGGAGAAGCTTATTGCATGCCTTTGATCCTGTATTAAGCTGCCACCTGTCTCCAAGACCGATATTTATACTAAATTGAACGTCGGGTTAAGAGAGTTTTTACTGTATATCACATCTATTTCATGTTGGGGTCAACGGGTAATAGAGTTAAACCTTTAACAATCTACGAACTTATTCGTTTTAACACATACAAACAGTGGAAACAACGAGGTGAGGGCGAGAGACCAAGTACATGTATGTAGCTCGACATCTCATTTACCCACAAACTGTTTGGTACTCAGCGATACTGTAAAAAATCCAGAATCTTCGAAATGAGGCAGCCATTAATTTGAACATGCGGTGATATAAAACGTCACCCTGCGAGCTAAATGTTAAATCTACTAAATCTGTCTACAGTCAAACCTCTCTACAGCGGCAAACTTATGAATAAATATACATGTCTTTAAATGCAGATGATAGCTTAATGCAGGTCGACATTTAGACAGAAAGCTCCTGCAGGAGCTTCCTGTCTAAATATCGTCCTGCATTAAGCTATCATATGCCTTTAAAATCCATTGTTAGACGTCTTGCTGTGGTTGCAATAAAGGGGATTTTCTGTATTTAAATATTCTGAATAGCTGTGAATTAAGTAAGCCTAGATAAGGTTCATATGACGATGACTATTTAGAAAGTTACATGTATACTGAATGGATCTGGAATTATGTATTAAAATTGAAAACAAATCCGTGGATATTGTACACGCACTGCCATTGGTGAAATAGAAAATGGATTTTTTTGACAAATTATAACTTTAATCGTTTCCCTAGTTGAAAAATGTAAACATATGGAAGTTTAAAATCCACGGTGTGGAGCTATATTTAGTTACAATATTCATGTCGTCTTGGCATATATGATCATATTCGAAGGATACTTGGTGTCGCATATGTATGTTTCCATGGCAACGTCTTTACGAGAAATAGCAATTATACTATTTCGTTTTTGAAATTACAAAAAAATGACATATGAATCATTTTATATAACTGGATATCTTATGCTTATACATGTAGCTAGTAGATGTATACTGTCCCTTTTCGTAAGAGAAGTGTCCGGCGTTAAACAAATGTTTCGCTTGAGTTTGGGTTCATATTAAGGTATATGATAGGACGGATTTGGAGTGAAACGAACTCTGACTCGATCAAAGAGACTTCAGACTTCAGAGTGAGAGAAGGTGCGTACAATAGAACACGTCTTAACTCATTACCTCATAGGCTATTTTTTTAGATCCAACCTCTTTGAAAAAATCTACCGAAAAGGAGCATTAACTAGAGAAAAGGAAAAGTCTGGTATTTTGTAGTTTGAAACCATTGTGATAAATAGAGCATTTGCTCCTATAGGAGCAAATGCTCTATTTATCACAATGGTTTCAACAGATGACTTTTGCAGAGGCGTCAAAAGGCGTCAATAAGAGGGAATGGGTTAAGTAGCCATCAATAAGAGGTGTAGTGATTGCCGCTTAAGACGGGTTCTACTGTATTCAAATGCTATTTTTTTTAATATGTCCACTAAATCCCATGCTGTCAGTACTGTTTGGAATCAGCTCTAAGAGACAAAGAGATAAAAGTGGTCACAACATGGGGTTTGGTGGAGAAATAAAGGAACTATTTTTGGAAATGGTTTAATTCTGAGTTTTATCACATCTGTAAAACAATACAGACACATACCAGATGCTGTATGGAAAAGTGCTGTATCTGGCGAGGTTAGACACTTTTGGAACAATTACCTGTATGCTAAGTATAACTCCTTTATTTCTCCACCAAACCCTATGTTTGCAAACTCCATGAAATATTCGTGAAAGAAATGATGACGTCATGCATATTAATTAGATTTTTTTAAAATGGCATATGAACACATACAATGTTTGCTTAATCATAGCTATATCATATTATAAGCAAACAGAGCAGACCCTGATCAGACGACCCTGATCAGACGGCTCCCATAGGAGCCGTCTGTTCTGGGTCTACTCTGTTTGCAAAGGCCTAGAAAGGCGTATTTATTGAGGAAAGGGTTCAACTCAGATTGGATCCTGATGAGACGCGGAGCTACGTCTCATCTAGATTTTAACTCTTTACTACATAAATATTCATGTGAGAAATAATGACACCATGAATAATAATTAGATTAATATCTATTAAATCACATGAACACGGGAATTTTCGGCCTTGGCAGAAACTGTAGAATAATATCAAAATGATATCATAAGCAGATCCTATATGAGTTGTCTGACCTAAGTCTGCTCTGTTTGCAAAGGCGTAGAAAGCCGTATTTCTGGAGTAAAGTGTTAACAAGATAGCGTTTGGCCATGGTAGAAACTGTAAAATAATATCTAAATTACGTCATAAGCAAACAGTGCAGACCCTGATTAGATATCCCCGATAATATCTGTTTGATCTGGGTCTACTTTGTTTGCAACGGCGTAGAAAGGCGTATTTATGGTGTAACGCCAGTTTGCAGATACCAGCCAGGTCGTACTTGGTAAACCTATATTTATGGATGAAATCTACCAGATAATTATATATTTGGAATAATCTATTATCCACTTTGAGGTGGGATATGAGGAGTCTCTGCACTAACCATCTACCCCATAAATACGCCTTTCTATGCCATATCAAATACAGAGTACACACAGATCAGACGGCTCCGGTAGGGGGAGCCGTCTGATCAGGGTTTGCTCTGTTTGCTTATAATATATATTGTAATATATAAATATAGATATGATTCTACAGCTTCTGCATCAGTAAAACTTATATGTATTAATGTTTTTGGTTTTTTTTTAAAATGAATCTAATTAATATTCATTACATCATTTCTTTCACGAATATTCATGGAGTAAAGATATAATATACCTTCCTTCAGGCCCTCAGATCTGGGTCTACATTAATCTTTCAATTATCACTAAAGACAGAAGTGCTCAGAGCTACAGATAAACCAGCATACCCAAATACTAAAATAGTCATTTCTCCACCAAACCTTATACCGTGACCACTCTTTAGAATCGTCTCGAAGAGACGATTCTAAAGAGTGGTCACAATATAGGGTTTGGTGGAGAAATAAAGAAGTTATTCGTGAAAATGTTTACATTTACGCGTCTTATCTGGATCTCTAGGGCTCATGAAATCCGTTTGCCTGTTGAGAACAGTTCTAGGATCACATCGAAATACCCGTTCGGCATGATCTCAAAGTCTTTAACCATTATCCTGTGGCAAAATATTATGTCTGTTACAGTTGAACTTCGATATCTCGAACGTCGGATAACTCGAACGTTGCGGTAACTCGAAGTAAAAGTTTGGTTCTTCTAAACTTTACAATACAGAGGCCTGTTCAGGATTGTGGGCGCTCGATGTCACTTCGAGCGCTTGGACTCTGAACGAGGGCACCCGCCTAGTGCCAGCTAGCGCAAGCTAGCCTACTCGCGAGGTGTATCGCTTTGACATTCGCTTGTGTTTCCAAGATGGCTACCAACAAGGTAACAGAAGCAACCGACTGGAAGAAAACAATCGTAATTAACAAACTGATGCTCTAGAACCCGACCGCAGAACAAAAATGTACATGATTTTTGGAAAGGGCGCTCGATCGCGTTCAGCAGTGATACTTTTGCTCGGCAAGCACTCAATCAAGCGCTCCTGAACAGGCCTCAGAATTGTTCTAAAATAATTTTATATCACTGCAAATATCTAGAAACACACATGACAGCTTTATGCAGATCAAACAAATGCTGAATCAATACACCATAAATAGGAGCTTCCAGCATTACTTTAGACCTGTATTAAGAAGTGGACTTGAGAAGTTGTTCAGATTAGAAATCCGATGACTCGAATCTCTTTTATCTCGAAGTGATTTGTATGGTTCCTTGACGTTCGAGATATTGCCTGTGTCCAACTGTATTTGTTTTCGATTGTTCAAACCGAGAGAAATTACTGGCCGAGTTTAACCCATTCCCTCATATTGACGACTTTTGACGACTCTGTTAAAGTCACTTTGTGAAACCGTTGTGATAAATAGAGCATTTGCATTATCACAATGGTTTCAAACTACAAAATTCTAAAATTTTCCTTTTCTCTAGTTATGCTCCTTTTCGGTAGATTTATTCAAAGAGGTTGGATTTAAATAGCCTATGAGGTAAAGTGTTAACAGTTTGGGCCCTGATTAGACGGACCATGTGATACAGTGCTCCCTCCCTACAACGGCCCTCTCAATAACGATTCCCTCCTTACAACAACGCATGTCACTGTTTCCGAAACAACAAGGCTCCAGGCACAACTTTTTTCAATCGTATTTTCTTTATGCCTCCATCAAACCCTATGTTGTGACCACTCTTTAGAATCGTCACTTTGTGACGATTCTAAAGAGTGGTCACAACATAGGGTTTGATTGAGGCATAACGGTTTTAGTTCTCGAAATACACCTGATCTGGGGATCTGCTAACAAGCTAATTATGTTTGATTTTCCCTCCCTATAACAACTCCCTCTGAACAACACATACAATCTTCGTATCCCAAAGGGTGTCGTTGTAGAGAGGGAGCACTGTACTAGCGGATCATGTGATATCAAACTCAACTGAGTTTTAAAATAGTTGCAAATAGGTTCCTCGAGAACAGCGTCGGCACTGTCTGCAAGCGCTAACACACACAGACATTATCCGATTCTGTATTATTGTAAGAAATGTCCGTTCTGGACAGGTGTAAGACCACGCTGTTTCGGATCTGACTGGGACACTTGTGGTCCGAATACACAGTGCATATTGTTAATTATTGTATATGATGTGCGTGTATACTGTAACACTGTATACATGTACATATATATATGTAAATAGACAGCTGTGGAATAAGGGCTATGTAAATTATGTACATATATGTATTAATGTTCTTGTAGAAAACTGTAAATAATATGTACCTGTCCTCATCGCCTATTTTCTTCTCCCTGCTGCAAGTACGAAACAGGAAGTATCACTCCTGTCAGACTCACTTATTATCTCCCCTGTTCTACTGTACACCCGCATCAAGTTTTATGTTAGCCGTTGTCTGCTAGTTTTGTGGAGGAAAACACCAAGCTGTTGTAAACAGCGAATTGACAGCGCAGTATATTACCTCCGACCGATAGATATAAATGACATCACTGCCCTCTGTCAGTCAGTATTACATTGTACTCTACCCCCTCCGCACCTATCCCTCTCTCTCTCTCTCTCTCTCTCTCTCTCTCTCTCTCTCTGTACTTGTGATTCCGCTCCATATTTCGTTTCGTTGGAGCGGGGTAAACGAGTGAGTGTGAAATAGATCCTTATAATCTATTGGTATTAGCTCTCATATATATATATATATATATATATATATATATATATATATATATAGTACTTGTGATTCCGCTCCATATTTCGTTTCGTTGGAGCGGGGAATACGGGAATACGAGTGCAAGTAAAATATATTCTTGTTATCAATTAACCAAGCTGTATGTACTGTTAAAGGTATTATGTATTGGTAACTCACAAATGCATTGTCACTCTAAATTTGAAACTTTCGACCGGATAAATACACAGAAGATTAAATCTTTAGTACTTGACATTGCAATTGAATTACAATTACTATAAATGCCGTCTGAGTTGGATATATCGGGTTATTAGCTAATCAAATACCAGAATTGGATCCAACCGGACTTCCCCTGTTGATGAGACGAACAATAGATACATAGTCTGACATTTCCTATGTATTTACTCGGTTTATTTATTTACTAATATATCTGTTCATGTGTTTGTCTTACTACGAACGTATTAAGGTCTTTAATATGCGGTACGTGCAATTATTGTTTAGAATATTAATACGTGACGCAAACTTATTATTTAGAAACAGTTTGGATTCGATTTGATGTTAATAAACTTTACATCTACCAAGGACACAAGCTGTTTGACACTCATATACTTCCTAACTGAAACGATGTGGTTATCTATGAAAACAGTCGGATTCTCACACGACCTGGCAGTAAACACATGCATGCATACCGTAAATTCGAAGAAATTAATATCAACTCATATTTGATTAGCCGTTTCTCCATTTGTCATTGTGAATTGTTTATGTTATTATATTTATGCTGATGGCGCCTGCTCACTGCAGGACTTGTGCTTATTCGAAATAAACTGAAACTGAAACTGAAACTGAGAACCAATGGAACAAAACTGATGTGAATGTGACGGAACAATTTTGCTCGTCGCCATGGCAATTATTGCAATAACGTTATGGCTTCTGGTGGTTGTTGGTTACGCTGGCCAGGGACTGGCACAGACCGGAGATGACGTCAAGAACCTTTTAATTGAACTATTCGACACAAACACTTACAACAAAAAGGTGCGACCAGTTTCCGACCAAAGTCAAGCTCTCGACATCAACGTGAATTTTTACTTAACAAGTAAGGTTTTATCCTTTATGTCTAATATTATCTACAGTCAACTCTAATAGTATCTACAGTCAACTCCAAGGTTATCAATAGTATCTACAGTCAACTCTAATAGTATCTACAGTCAATTCTAATGTTATCTACAATCAACTCTAATGTTATCACTATTATCTACAGTCAACTCTAATAGTATCTACAGTCAAATCTAATAGTATCTACAATCAACTCTAATATTATCAATATTATCTACAATCAACTCTAATGGTATCAATATTATCTACAGTCAACTCTAATAGTATCTACAGTCAAATCTAATAGTATCTACAATCAACTCTAATAGTATCAATATTATCTACTGTCAACCCTAATATTATCGACAGTCAACTCCTCAATATCAGGATATGGGAACCCATCCATTTTATCATATTGGGAAGAGCGCCGCAAACAAAGAGTATACTCATATACACCATTAACATCCACGAGTTCAGCAAACAATCTTGACCCAGATCAGAGGGCTCCTCCAGGAGCCCTCTGATCTGGGTCAATATTGTTTGCTTATGCCCCATCTATAGACTCGAAGGCGTTAAATGTTCAACCCTTTCCCTGACTGAATATTTATTCAACATTTCTTCACCTCATGAATATTGATTTGCAAGTACGTTTAGAATTTCAACACGTTTGATACGGATGGGTTGTCAAACACTGTCTCATCCGGATCTAAAATACGTGTCATTGCCGGTCATCGATTTACCGTCCGTATGTATCGAGTAAATAAATGTAAGACCCCATTCCCCAATGAACCCTTTCAATACTAAACATATGACCCAGATAAGATGCGTAAATTAAAATTATTCTTAAATACATTCTTTATTTCTCCACCAAACCCTATGTTGTGACCAGTCGTCTCGAAGAGACGATTCTAAAGAGGCTTTGGTGGAGAAATGACGATTTTAGTATTTGAGTACGTACCTTTATCTGTTATTCTGTTCAAGGTGGATTGGCCCTTTAACCCATTCCCTCATATTGACGACTTTTGACGACTTTGTAAAAGCCACTTTGTGAAACCATTGTGATAAATAGAGAATTTGCTCCTAAAGGAGCAAATGCTCTATTTATCACAATGGTTTCAAACTACATAATTCTAAAATTTTCATTTTCTCTAGTTAATGCTCCTTTTCGGTAGATTTATTCAAAGAGGTTGGGTCTAAAAATAGCCTATGGAGGAAAGGGTTAATGTTGAACTATGGAGTCCATTCAACCTTCCAACTAGCTTGCGATAGGTCGGTAGTTCTACCCGGATGTTCTTCAATGCAGGGAACAGTGCAATTTGTTTAGTCATGCATGCCTTTCGTCCTGTCAAAATGTGAATATTCCTACGTCACTGAAAGGATATATAATATTTAACTTCGCAATCGGTACACCTGTGTTTCAAACGTTTTTCACGAGATTCGCAATAAATGTACATGTACTTGAATAATCCAAATAGGAAAGCTTTTATTAGAGGAAACAATCGATATCAACCGAAGCTATATATGGCGTGTTAACCAAGCGTATAATTATTTAAATTTTGACAGGTTAAAAAACAGGACAATATTAGGTAAATTGTTAATCAGACTGACGTTTTATATTCGCCATGGATGGGTGCAGGTTTACTATGGTCAGGCACGCCTAGTTTCATATTCTCCATGGATGGGTGCAGGTTTACTATGGTCAGGCATACCTAGTTTCATATTCGCCATGGATGGGTGCAAGTTTACTATGGTCAGGCACGCCTAGTTTCATATTCGCCATGGATGGGTGCAGGTTTACTTTGGTCTGTCACGCCTAGTTTCATATTCTCCATGAATGGGTGCATGTTTACTTTGGTCTGTCACGCCTAGTTTCATATTCTCTATGGATGGGTGCAGGTTTACTTTGGTCTGTCACGCCTAGTTTCATATTCTCCATGGATGGGTGCAGGTTTACTTTGGTCAGTCACGCCTAGTTTCATATTCTCCATGGATGGGTGCAGGTTTACTTTGGTCAGTCACGCCTAGTTTCATATTCTCCATGGATGGGTGCAGGTTTACTTTGGTCAGTCACGCCTAGTTTCATATTCGCCATGGATGGGTGCAGGTTTACTTTGGTCAGTCACGCCTAGTTTGACCTTTTCCCTGTTCAATACTCCTGTAAAAAAACTGTGACATCAATACTATTTATTACCTGTATGTTTTATATTGTAAAAGTTTGCTTTGACAATCAGATCTTTATCATGTTAAAAGCAAAAAGAGCAGACCCTGATCGGACGGCCCTATAGGAGCTGTCTGATCTGGGTCTACTCTGTTTGCAAATGCATGACAATGTGTTTATATCAAGGAAAATGTTAAGCTTCCACAAATTGACATTTGAAAATAAAGTTTGAAAAAAGCTACCTGTGCCAAAGACATATTTTTATATATCTTTGCAGCCATTATAGACTTCGATGAACAGAACGAGATTCTCAAGACGTCTGGCTTCCTGGATTTTCAATGGACGGATCAATTCCTGGTCTGGGATCCGTCATCTTTTGGAGGATTAACAGTTCTGTTTCTGGTAATGATAATCAGCTCTATGTACAGTAAAACCTCTCTATAACGGCCACTAAAATATGTTAAATAGTTTGCATATAGGGCAGGTCACTGCCTAAAGCAAGGTGAAAGTAAAACAGAACGCCCCCACCTTGCTGTAAGCAGCCACCTGCATTTAACACAAACTACTTAATGTAATTTAGTGACCGTTTTAGAGGTTTTACCGTAATTCCGTTCATAGCTTGAAAATGGTTGGAAATTGTAAGGCAACGTGGAGACAGATACAATATAATGAGCTGATTGATGCATGGGCATTTATTTTAAATACCTGACTAGAAATTAAATTAGAAAATTTTGCTAAAATACTTTCTGCATTATCTGGGCAACTAAAAACGCCACAAGGAGACGCCGTCCAAATGACAACCCTTTTCAAGTGATGGACACGGCATTAATTATGTGCAAGTGATGACATAGCCAGCAAAACCTTAATGGAAATTGTCTGGGTAGCTTTGCTGTTATGTGTGAGAAGGTTGTAATGCGATCAAGAGTTTTGCTGCTTCAGACAGGCTGGGGCTGGACCACCACTCAAACTGTCGACTGAATCTTATGATCTTAATAGTTAAAGATGTGTCAATGGGATCCGCTTCTGACAAACCATACTGTATCTTAATTAGATTTAGCATGAAATGGAAAAGCATAAAAGAATGTAATATGGTGCAGGTGTGGGCCCTGCTTTGTATGCACATAGCTCATTCGAGGAAAACGTGATTGGATTAGCTGTACTCATTCACCGTCTGTTGTCCGTCAGTCTGTCTGCATTAATCCTATCCTTTCGCTGCCAATTATTGTCGTCTGCAAAATTTATCGTCTGCTACAATTTTCGTTTGCTTAATTTTCTCCCTTTTTCTTTCTAAACAATTATCACAGTAACAAACAGTTTGGATCCTGATGAGACGCTGAGTTACTCGGCGTCTCATCTGGATCCAAACTGTTTGCAAAGGTAATCATACTTTCTTTGGATACAATTAATAACCCTTTACATCATGAATATTGCTAGGAAAAACATACATCATGGATAGCAAATAGCCTAATTTTTGAAATAGATTTTGAACATAGGTGGTTTTGAATTTGACAGAATCTGTACTACAGTAAAACCTCTCTATAACGGTCACTAAATTACATCAAGTATTTTGTGTTAAAGGCATGTGGCTGCTTAAAGCAAGGTGAAAGTAAAACAGAACGCTCCTATAGGAGCGTTCTGTTTTACTTTCACCTTGCTTTAAGCAACCACCTGTCCCAAATACCATATAATTAACACAATTTAGTGGCCGTTATAGAAAGGTTTTACTGTATTTCATAAGCAAACATAGCATACCTTGGTCAGAGTAGAAGCCGTCTGGTCGGGGTATGCTCAGAGTGGTCACAACATAGGGTTCGGTGGAGAAATAAAGAAATTATTCTTGAAAATGTTTTAATTTACGCATTTTATTTGGACTTCTAGTATTTATAAAGACATTGAAGAAAAATCCACATTGATATCTAGAGCTAAACTTTATATAAACAGCTCTTCGAATTTAGAGGAAGATAACCCCGTACAGCTTACTTATGCGGTCCATAAGGCTTGCTTCCCATACATGTATGTGGCATCGTACATGTACTTGTAGCCAAGTTCACTTGATATTAACCCATTTGTTCCCACGATCCCATATTTGTGACATAGCAAGCAGTGTAGACTCTGATCAGACACGGCGTCTGATCAGAGTCTAAACTGATTGTTGATAGGAATTTCAATATAAAACAAAACGAAATTAAAAAATTAGGCCAGACATCCCTTAGATCAAACATGGACTAATCCAATATATACACATGGAAGAATCCACTGGGCGCAAATGGGTTAAACATATTCTAAGAGTCATAGAATGAAACTTCGATCAAAAGTGTAAGTACAAATTTAGACCGAAACTTTCTTTTTTATGTGGTCATAAGGATATAGTTTATTCTTATGACAACGTCTTAAGGAACTTTATAAATATGAGTTAACCCTTTCCCTGGTGAATATGCATGTAAGAAATAATGACGTCATGAATATTAATAAGATTTTATAATGACATATGAACACAGGACATTTTGGCTCACGCAGAAGCTGTAGAATAATATCTATATTACATCATAAGCAAACAGAGCAGACTCTGATCAGACGGCTCCTATAGGAGCCGTCTAATCTGGGTCTACTCTGTTTGCAGATGCGTCAAAATGCGCTTACATAAGGGAAAGGATTAAAGACTATTTCTATTATAAGGAGATAAATAGATAAGGGAGCTAATTTAGAAAATGCTGTTTCAGCCTCAGGACGATATATGGAGGCCTGACGTCTCGTTGAGAAACACTTATGAACAGCCGAAGGACACAGGTATGGGCTCGAAATACCTCAACGCTAGAATAGATTTCACCGGTTACGTATACTGGAGTCCTCTACAGGTACGAGTACATACGGTTGTACATGCACATGCATCTGAGGTCCAGGTAAGGTGTGTAGATTAACACTTTCCCTGATAAATATTCATGTAGGAAATAATGACGTCATACATATATTAATAATATTATTTTTATAATGGCTTATGAACACATTACATTTTGGCTCAGGAAGAAGCTGTAGAATCAGATCTATATTACATCACAAGCAAACAGAGCAGACCCTGATCAGACGGCTCCTATAGGAGCCCTCTGATCTGGGTCTTCTCTGTTGGCAGATGCGTCAAAATGCGCTTACATAAGGGAAAGGGTTAAAAAAAACAAGAACAACTTCTTTATTTCTCCACCAAACCGTACTCTTTAGTGTCGTCTCGAAGAGACGATTCTAAAGAATGGTCACAACATATGATTTGGCGGAGAAATGGCGATTTTAGTATTTGTGTACGCATTTTTATCTGTAGCTCTAATGTAAATGAAACCTCTCTTATTTGACCACCAAAATGGGTATAAATCTACGTCTAATAGTCAGTTGGTTGCTTAATTCAGGACAAAAATTATACAGCAGGTTGCATGTAATTACGATGTGGGTCAATTGGCCATAAGCGTGCTAGGAGATAGAAGTCCATTTCCATGCTTTTCAGGCTGTGAGGAATTTAAATCTTTACCTTGAACTCTTTCGCTGCCAAATAGTGTCACCTGCAAACTTTGTCATCCTCTCCGTCGAGCTGGTAGCCATGCTTAAACCGCTTTCCACGCTTACCTCGCTTACCTGACGTATATACATGGAAGAAATAATGACCTTATGATATCCAATTGACAACGGCTTAATGACATCTAATTGATAATGACTTTATGATATCCAATTGATAATGACTTTACTTTATGATATCCAATTGAAAATGACTTTACTTTATGATATCCAATTGAAAATGACTTTATGACATCCAATTTTACTGAATTTTGATAATGACATTTAACACAGTTATTTTGACCATGCAGAAACTGTAGAATCAGATCTGTATTATTTCATAAGCAAAACATAACAGACACTAATCAGACAGAGCTCTGTCACAAGTCTACTCTGTAAAGATGTGGAATTGCATTTCTATGGGGCATGTTTCTAATAATGACCTTTTTTAACAACCCAGTTTCTCTCTTCCTAATTATAAAACATTTAAGTTCTTTACCTGATGAATATTCATGCAAGAAATGATGAGGCCTTGAATGCCAATGAACTTCTGTTTTGTTATGATTTAAGAGCAAAGGACCTTTTGGCCATTGCAGAAAACAAATAGAATTGGATCTATATTATTCCATAAGCAAAAAAAGCAGACAGATCTGGATCTACTATGTTAGGAAAGACGTCAACACGAGTCTGTATTAAGCAATGGTTAATCCTTACAAAGCTAAATTTTCAAATGGACAATGCCCCCCCCCCCCACACACACACACACAATAGAAAGCAAACAGGCCAAACTTATGGTGAATATTTAGATATTTTTTTCTAACATGACAAACAGTGTAGACCCTGATGAGAGGGCTCCTCAAATTACATTAATGACCCGTGTCCCGCACTGTAAGGGATACTTAACGCTGTCTGTAGATAATTGTATAAGCACCGACTGTAAGAAACACATTTTGATGTGCCATCTATGACATTTTTATGTGACACTGACATTTTTATGTGAGGATTTGATGTGGCATCGTTTTTTTCTTTCAGATTTTCCAGTCGACCTGTGACATAGACATCACATATTACCCCTTTGATGTTCAGGAATGCAAACTGAAATTCACGGCCTGGAGTTATCGTCAACGAGAGGTCACCATGACCCTAGGAAGTGTCGGCGTCCAGCTCAATAACTACGATACTAATTCTGTATGGGATCTGGTTGGTACAGAAGCAGAAGAGGTAACCACAGACGAAACAGCCGTCATTTTCACGCTGAAAATCAAGCGGAAACCTTCGTTCTACCTGATCAACCTCATCTCGCCAATTGTATTGTTAACAGTGCTTAATATTGCTACATTTATACTGCCGATATCCTACGGAGAGAGGGCTTCATACGCTATAACGGTGTTTCTGTCTCTTGTGGTATTCTTAACAATTTTCGCGTCGGAGCTTCCCGAGAATTCCGACACTGTGCCCATCCTTGCGATTTACTTAATGCTCATGAGTTGTTTCAGTACGTTGGTGGTCATAGTATCACTATATCAAACTCGTCTACTTGAAAAGGACAGGACTCATCCCCCAGTTCCTGTGAGCAAATTCTATCGTGGAATCTACAGTTTTAGCCAATGTGTTAAGTGCCGTGCTTGCAAAAAGCGACAAAAGGGCATTAAACCAAAACTGGATCTTCCCGAAAACGCCGAATCTGACACCGTCAATAAAAACATCACATGGAAGAACGTCAACAATGCCATAGACTTTCTATTTTTCTGGGCCTCTCTTATTTTTACGTTTATTTCAACTATGATTTTGGCAATAGTTGCATACAATCAGAGCAAACAGTACAGCGCTGTAGAGGTGGACGACCAGTACAGATTTTAGTACAAACAGTACAACGCTGTAGAGGTGGACGACCAGTACAGATTTTAGTACAAACAGTACAGCGCTGTAGAGGTGGACGACCAGCAGAGATTTTAGTACAAACAGTACAGCGCTGTAGAGGTGGACGACCAGTACAGATTTTAGTATAAACAGTACAGCGCTGTAGAGGTGGACGACCAATACAGATTTTAGTAAAGGAGGAAGGGATACTTATTGCTTGTTTTACCACAATGGTCATGCCAAACTTCTGCTAGGTATTTCAATAGAGGAAGAAGGAGACTTGTTGCTCGTTTTACCACAATGGCCGCGTCCAATTTCTGCTACATGTAGGTATTTCAATAAAGGAAGAAGGGGGACTTGTTGCTTGTTTATCATGCACAATGGCCACATCCAACTTCTGCTAGTGAGGTCCCTTATAGCAGGATAGGGGCGTATACATAGATATGCATTGGTTAGATCGCACATACTTCGTTCCTTAGTTTTCTAGTTTACCATCAACGTAAATTGACCATAGACCATACACATTGACATGAGTCGTTTGGAAAGAATACGGAAACCTAACACTAACACCAGTTATTGAAATGATACTCCCTACAATAAACATATACCATGTCCAATAACATCAAAGCACTTGGTATTTGTCATGTCTAATAATATCATAGTACTTGGTATTTGTCATGTCCAATAACATCATAGCACTTGGTATTTGTCATGTCCAATAACACCATAGCACTTAGTATTTGTCATGTCCAATAACACCATATCACTTGGCATTTGTCATGTCCAATAACATCATAACACTTGGTATCTGTTATGTTCAATAACATCATAGCTCTTGGCATTTATTTTGTTCAATAATTATCATGAAAATTGTCAATTCGGAATTATATCGAAAAATGCCCCTGTGATACAAAATAAACTGTTTTGAGTTGTTTCAGTACCATGTTTGACCATAACTGTCTTTTTAGAAACTTAAGAGTCAGACAGTATCAGCAGGTCACCAAATCAACCATATTTTTAATGTTCTAAGGTATTTCAGTGAATTATATAATCTGGAATGACAAGTAAATACAGTTAAACTTCGATATCTCGAACTCGGATAACTCGACCTTCGGAATAACTCGAACTAAACGTTCGGTCCTTATAATACAAAATTGCTCTTAAATGTAGTACTATCTAATAATAATGAAAAAAGTATATTTAAAAACACATGCGACAGTTTAATGGAGGTGCAAAGTTATCTTTTTTTTCTTAAAGAGGAAGTCCCTACAATGATCGCATATTTTCAATAATAGCATAAAACTTGGTATTTTTTATGCTCTATCATTATTATGAAGGTTCCCAATTTGAACGTATATCGATTAATGCCCCTGTGATATAAATAAACCGATTTCATCAATACTGATAATTTTTGTTCTACAACACAATATTATCGGCCTTTTCCGTTAAATTCTTCCGCGTTTTGCCGATGATCACCCGATCCCTCCATTGTTTACGTAATAGCTTTCTCGGAAGAGGTCGGAGAATCGCGAATAGGGCGAACAGTTACGAAACTAAAACCCAACCCGAATAAAACTGAAACATCGGGCAGTAAAACCGGGATCGGCGATATCAAACACATGGATGTTTTGTCATTATAAACGGTAATTGGATGGGGCTCTTTGCAATATACTACTTTTCAGCATATAGACAAATGAGTTTTGTATATTTTAAGTGTTTATGAAACTCGTCAAATGTAGGGACATCCCCTTTAAAAAATGTATAGAAAGCGCAAAATGAGGAAGTATCATTCATCAAGTCCGTTACTATGGTAGCAGCAACATTTTGAGTTATTTTCCTTTACATTTTGTTTTTTGTTAGAGTTGTTTGTCTGTCTGTCTGTACCACATCTTGTCCGGTCGAGTTCTCATGTACAGAAATGTGACAATATGTCGCAGTTCTTATGTGTGGGTGTGATGTGTGTGTGTGTGTGGGTGGGGGGATATCTGTTTTTGTGACAAAAACCTCTGGTTCCCCCCTGATGAACAGAATAAATATGCAGTTGACTTTAATGTCAATGTTTGTACGGAAGACAGGGGCGAGTACGAGCTATCATGCCTACGGGGACATTCACAAGTAGCTTTGATCGTCAACTAAAGAGGCATAGATACGACTATCTAAAATGCCTATTGGGATTTTATTTTCAGAATCAAGGGAAGCCTGTTGAACTCGTGTTTTATCAGTCAGCGTGACCAGCAGATAGGCGCTTTCTTCTAATTTTGACCTGCATTAAGCCACCACCAGCCTTTCATACTTCTTATTAGACCTCTTTTTTGATGGCCGCTTAAATTTTCTACTGTAATGATTTCACAAAGTTAAGGTTTGAATCCAAGGAAACTTACGAAAAAATGCTGAGAGATTTGCAGCAACTGCACAAAACCTTTATATTTATTCGGGGTGCGGTACAGGCTTAAGTGTCATCAACTATCAAATTGTATAGTTTTTCATTGACTGATTACAAGACGATTCTAATCAGAATGAAACTAATCAGAGAAAGTTCAAGAAGCTTTTGAGATGTTAATACATTGGCTGATACAGAGGAAACTGTTACTATTTTATGTACAATTCATAATAAAGAAATTTCTAACACTTCCAATTTGGATTGTGTTTGTACAGAAGAACATTTATTAATATCTTTTGGTGCCAAATTTAAAAGTGTCGTCTGCAATAATAATTTCATATTAAATATAATTCTAAACTAAATAATAAAGGTATAGTAGTAAAACATTTGTTTTTAAAAACCTGTATGCTTGGGCTAAAATAATACAGAAAACAGTGAAGTCCCAGGTCAGATGCCGTCTTTTGAAGGCTGCATCTGACCTGGGACTGCACTGTTTTCAATGGTGCCAACAGGCGACATTGGCGCCGAAAGAGTTAAGAGATGCTGTCTACCAATTGGACACAGGACAGGTATACAGTAAAACCTCTCTACAACGGCCACTAAATTGCATGAATTATTTTGTGTTAAAGGCAGGTGGCTGCTTAATTCAAGGTGACAGTAAAACAGAACGCTTCTATAGGAGCGTTCTGTTTTACTTTCAACTTTATTAAGCATCCACCTGCCCTAACTACCAACTAATTAACATAATTTAGTGGCTGCTATAGAGAGGTTTTACTGTATGCTTAATATAGGACACAATTAACACTGAACGCTCCTGTTGGAGCTTTCTGTGTTACTTTTGACCTGCATTAAGCTACGACATGCCTTACAGAACCATGATTAGACGTCTTTTTGATGGACGCTTAAAACAGGTCGTACAGTTATAATTTCTCAAAGTTAAGGTATTCAAACCAAGGACATTTAGAAAATTTACAAAAGATTGCTGAAAGACTGGCAACAACATTTATGCGCAAAACTTAATTCAGGATGAAGGGGGGGGGGGGGGGTACAGGTTTAAGTTTCATCAACCATCGAATGGTAGGGTTTCATGAACTGTTTATTAGAGGATTCTAATCAGAGTGAAAGTAACCGGAGAAAACTCAAGAAGCTTTTTTTAAGATGTTACAACCTTGGCTACTAACGAGCAAACTATCGAAATTCGATGTAAAGTATGGAACGCCATTCTACCATGTTATTTGCTAAATGCTTAATGCGAAATGCTAAATGCAAAATGTGAAATGCTTTTTGCCAATTGTGTAACTTGATAGGGAAAGAACTGGAATGTTCCAAATGATGGATGTAAATGACAAATGCGAAATGCGACATGCTTATTGCTAAATGCATGTTTGCACAATTAGCATTGAACAACGCCATTTTTAATTTAATAATGCAATAAGTAATAAGCTTTAAGCATTTAGCAAATGTACAGTTACTTTAAAAATAGCACTGTTCAATGCTAGTAGTACAAACATGCATTTAGCAATAAGCATTTGGCATTTCGCATTTGTCATTTACATTCCCTTGCAATTTATACAATTGGCAAAAAGCATTTCGCATTTTGTATTAAGCAATACTTATTAGCATGGCAGAATGGCGTTCCATAGTAAAGTTTGGGTACAGCATAATATAGTAAATTCGCACACTTCCAACTTATTTGATTATGAGATCACAGTAGAACCTGTCTTAACCCATTACCTCATAGGCTATTTTTAGACCCATTACCTCATAGGTTATTTTAGACCCATTACCTCATAGGCTATTTTTAGATACAACCTCTTTGAATAAATCTACTGAAAAGGAGCATTAACTAGAGAAAAGGACAATTTTAAAATTTTGTAGTTTGGAACTATTATGATAAATAGAGCATTTGCTCCTATAGGAGCAAATGCTCTATTAATCACAATGGTTTCAAAAAGTGACTTTTACAGAGTCGCCAAAAGTCGTCAATATGAGGTAATGGGTTAAGTGACTTTATATTGATTGGACACAGGCGTTTTAAAAGCAGGTGATTGCTTAGTACAGTGCAAACGTTATGAAGAAAGTTCCCATTTTTAGCTTCACTTTTTCAAAAAGTGGAGCTATTGTCATGACCCCCTCGTCGGCGTCGGCGTTGGTTAACCTTTTTGTTAAGGTCCATTTCTCAGAAACCATCACAGATATTTGGTTCATATTTGGTATGTATGTTTACTATTACAAGGGCAACCCATTTCACAATAGTAGGTAACCCTAAAATTAATTTTGCCATAGTTATGCCCCTTTTTCGACTCAGAATTTTCATTGTTGGTTAAGTTTTATGTTAAGGTCCATGTCTCAGAAACTGTCCAAGATATTTGGTTCAAATTTGGTATGCATGTTAACTATTACAAGGGGGACCCATTCCACAAGGGCAGGTAACCCTAAAATTAATTTTGCTATAGTTATCTGCCCTTTCTCACTTAGACTTCCACTACACTATCCAGCACTAAAGAAAGTGGAGCGCGCTGTCTGCGGACAGCTCTTGTTTATTAAGCTACCACCCACCTTACAGACCCATAATTAGACCTCTTTTGATGGTCGCTTAAAACTGGTTCTACTGTATGGTGATATAGCATTTGCGCAGGGGAATATTTCTTACTACATGTAAATGCAAACGCAAATGTCACAGTAGTTACGATTGTAAATTACACAATGTAAATGCTCTAAGGGCTGACACAGTTTTGAAATATATTTCCCTAATTGGCTATTTTAGGAAAGAAATTCAGTGTTATTTCTGTCGAAAGCTTTGACATTCGTTTCGAATGTCGTCAGCCAGCGGCAACAGTTCTGATCAATTAAAGAACACTGCTTTTGGTATTTAACAACTTAGATATGTTTCACCTTACATGAATCAATAGCTCAGAGAAATTTTCGAACAGGATAGAAAATTCGTTTGTCGCTAAACAAGAAACTATTCAAAGTCATGTTTGATCAACACTTTGAGCATTAGCAGGCAGTAGACACAGGTACGTGTATATTGTAGTCTCCTGCATTATTCATTTTAAATATACCATACCAAGCTATGAACTAACGAAATCAAAGCCATGGAGCAAGGAAATCAAACCTGTCCCTACAGTCAGCATCAGGCGATAGGCGAACATGTGTGTGCATTGAAAATAGTATCACTTACAAGGTCAATATACACTGTTTAACGCCTAACTCCAAAAAGTCGCGCTGTACTTCATTCTCAGTGTTGTTATATTTTCTGGTCCTTCGGGATCATAAGTTTCGATGTTATTAGTTTTGAAAATTGAATACTGCTAAATCCGGTTCTAGGGACTGTGAGTAGTGTTGCACCTTTCATGGCTACTCAAAAACAAAGCTAGGGTGTGTGAGTAGTGTTGTACGTTTAATGACTACTCAAAAACAAAGCTAGGGGTGTGAGTAGTGTTGTACCTTTAATGGCTACTCAAAAACAAAGATAGGGGGTGAGTAGTGTTGCACCTTTCATGGCTACTCAAAAACAAAGCTAGGGTGTGTGAGTAGTGTTGCACGTTTAATGGCTACTAAAAAATAAAGCTAGGGGTTGTGATTAATGTTGCACGTTTGATGACTACTCAAAAACAAAGCTATGGGTTGTGAGTAGTGTTGCGCCTTCTCAAAAACAAACCTAGAGGGTGTTAGTAGTGTTGCACGTTTTAATGACCACTCAAAAACAAAACTAGGGGTGTGAGTAGTGTTACACATTTAATGGCCACTCAAAAACAAAGCCAGGGGTTGTGATTAATGTTACACGTTTGATGACTACTCAAAAACAAAGCTAGAGGTTGTGAGTAGTGTTGCACGTTTAATGGCTACTCAAAAACAAAGCTAGGGGTGTGAGTAGTGTTGCACGTTTTAATGGCTAGTCAAAAACAAAGCTAGGGGCATGAGTAGTGTTGCACGTTTAATGACTACTCAAAAACAAAGCTAGGGGTTGTAAGTAGTGTTGCACGTTTAATGACTACTCAAAAACAAAGCTAGGGGCGTGAGTAGTGTTGCATGTTTAATGACTACTCAAAAACAAAGCTAGGGGAGTGAGTAGTGTTGCATGTTTAATGACTACTCAAAAACAAAGCTAGGGGCATGAGTAGTGTTGCACGTTTAATGACTACTCAAAAACAAAGCTAGGGGCGTGAGTAGTGTTGCACGTTTAATGACTACTCAAAAACAAAGCTAGGAGTTATAAGTAGTGTTGCACGTTTAATGACTACGCATGAACAGACTCAATAAAACCGAGTCTGCAATTTTCTCTTTTTGCATTGCTACTTTTGGTAACCAATGGTTGCAAATTATTAAAACGGCGAAAACATATTGTTTTGATGATGTGAGAAAAAGGATCTGATGCTCGTTGTCATTTAAGATCAAATGTTCCTAAACTCGCCAAAGGCTCGCGTAATAACATTTCCTTAGGTTCGTTCAGGAACTTTTGATGATCTTCAGACAACTCGCGACAGATCCTCTATGCCAGAGGCAAGGAAAGATCAAAATCAAGCCTTCAATACATGAGCAAATGGTACGAACTCTATTCAGTTCACCGAGGTGACATTTATCGAGACCCAGATCAGTCGACTCTAGACCCAGATCAGTCGACTCCTTTTTCAAATGGAATTATGTGGAATTGATTGTGTAGTTTCTGCCATGGCCAAAACATCCTGTGTTAATATACAAATTCGGTAAATGAATGTTCATGATATCATTAATTCTTACAAACATATTTATGAGGGAAAGGATTAAGTGAGGCAGTAGGCTGTGTGGAATTTGTCGTTTAGAACACACCGATTCCAACCAAGCTGAAGTTTCGTCGACCGAGCCGCGAACACAACCCAGACAAATGAAAAATACGGAAAATCTCGATTATTCGAATACTAAAACACGTATCAGTATCAATCTTTCAGACAGATGTCAGCTTAATACATGGTGAAAGTCATGCAGAAAGCTCCTCTAGGGGCTTTCTGCATAACTCACCACGCATTAAGCCGCCACTTGCCTAAGAGGGTCTAAATTCTTCTATTCGAAAATTCGAATAATCGAGGTTTTACTTAGGTTATTTTCAAGGTTACATAAGCGCCATATGTTAACACGCTGCACCGAGGTCGTATATAATACAATGCTCCCTCTCTACAACGACACCCTTTGGGATACGAATATTGTATGTTCTTCAGGGAGAGTTGTTATAGGGAGGGAACATCAAACATAACTAGCTTGGTTGCAGATCCCCAGATAAGGTGTATTTCTAGAACTAAAACCGTTATGCCTCAATCAAACCCTATGTTGTGACCACTCTTTAGAATCGTCACAAAGTGACGATTCTAAAGAGTGGCCACAACACAGGATTTGATGGAGGCATAAAGAAAATACGATGGAAAAAGGTTGTTTCTGGAGCCTAGTTGTTTCGGAAAAAGCGACATGCGTTGTTGTAAGGAGGGAATCGTTATTGAGAGGGCCGTTGTAGGGAGGGAGCACTGTATCGTATTCTGACAGAAAAATATGAAAAGAAGAATTAGATTAAATTAATAAAACCAGACATAGTTTGTCCAACGCAGTCTGAATATTCCGCGCCGTATATGTTTGTCAAATAAAATGGATGAATCAAGCCGCTTAGTATTAGATTTCTCCAAAAGTAATTCTTTAACGAAAAACTACTTCCCCAGGTGGACGAGATCTAGATCTATCCAATTCCAATCATCAATTAGAGTTGTATCCGTAGCAACGAAAAAAAAACTGCGTTTCCCATGTTTTTTTATTTAACCCATTACCTCATAGGCTATTTTTAGATACAACCTCTTTGAATAAATCTATCGAAAAGGTGCAGTAACTAGAGAAAAAGAAACTTTTAGAATTTTGTAGTTTAAAACCATTGTGATAAATAGAGCATTTGCTCCTATAGGAGCAAATGCTCAATTAATCACAATGGTTTCACAAAGTGACTTTTACAGCGTCGTGAAAAGTCGTCAATATGAGGGAATGGGTTAATGAGCCAGGAAGTATATTGCATTATATATACACGTAGGGATCTTTTTACGATGTCCCCTTTCTTTAGAAAGCAGTCTAATGACTGTGTATTGATAGACATCTCTTAACCCTTTACTTCATGAATATTCATGTAAGAAATAATGGCATCATGAATAATAATTAGATTAATAATTATAAAAGCACATGGGCACAGGAACTTTTTTATCATGGCAGAAACTGTATAGAATCATATCTATTTTATACCATAAGTAAACAGAGCAGACCCAGATCTGACGGCTCCTACATTAGCTGTCTGATCTGGGTCTACTCTGTCTGCAAAGTCATAGAAATGCGTATCTGTGGATACTTATGTATATTTAGGAAATGGATTGGATGCTACCGAGCTCAGTGATAGTTGAAAAGCGGACCGTCCAAGGATTTTTTCCAAAACAACCCTGTGATTTTTACCTTTAACCCTTTCACCGCCGATGTCGCAATACTGCACCACGACAAATAGTGCAGTCCCAGATCAGACGCCGCCTTTTCAAGGCGGCGTCTGATCAGGGACTTCACTTTTTGTCTCAAACTCTATTTCTATATGTGCGCTTTATTCCTTTGAAATTTGCATTTATTTATCTTATTTCCTTATTTTACTGAATAATTTAACGAATTGGATTGCAGACGACAATTAGAAACTTGGCGCCGAAGGGGTTAGACTGCTACAGTTGATTCACGGATTCAACTGATTTTCTCATAGAAGATATGCCAAGTACCCTGGCGTCTTATCAGGGTCCACACACTTTGACTCCCCAGTTGTGAATTGGCAGGAAAGGACACTATGGCATTGTTATACTGAGGTCGAGATAAGATGCGTAAATTTAACTCATTACATCATAGGTTATTTTTAGATCCATTACCTCATAGGCTGTTTTTAGACCCAACCTTTTTGAATTAATATACCGAAAAAGAGAATTAACTAGAGAAAAAGATGTCTTTTAGAATTTTGTAGTTTAAAACCATTGTGATAAATAGAGCATTTGCTCCTATAGGAACAACTGCTCTATTTATCACAATGGTTTCACAAGGTGAATTTTATAGAGGCGCAAGAATGCGTCACTAGGGGGTAATTAATGTGTTATAACATTTTCAAATGAAAACATATACATACTGGCAAGGAAAACTAACTAGCATGTAAAAAGTACATTAGGCAGAATGTGTATGCAAAACATAATAGCTAAAATAATATTTTAGCATTCATGCCATTAGGCCAGACTGTATTAAGTGTGTGCATCCAACGAGTCTCTTTCATTAGTCTAGACCAGTCGTTTTTCACCATGTCAATAGGCATGAAAGGGAAGTCATTCACAGTATGGTTTTCATAGTTGAAATGCTCTGAAACATTTGTAAGAGTATTAACCCTTCGCTTGCTATTCACGTCAATATACCTACCTGTAAATAGTGAAGACCCAGATGAGACAGCTCCTGCAGGAGCTGTCTCATCAGGGTCTACACTATTTACAAGTTGATTGTGCAACCAGTGCACTCCACAGCAATGATTGCACAGCGAAATACTTGTACACAGTGAAGATATATGTAATTATATAACAGGGCATGGGTAAAGAAGGAGAAATGTGTTTTAAAATTCAGCAAGAGAAGGGTTAAGATAGTGAATAATGTCAAATTTAAGACTGTTCATTCTTTGTGAACACTTTTGATGTGTCTGTTCCACATACTGCAATTTACATTTTTTGCATGTGATTAAATAAATAACAATTTCATATATTCAGTTGAGATTTTGTCTAACATGAAATGTTTTTTAAATTTTGAAAGCTGACAAATTATGCAGATTCAGTGATACGTATTTTTTTTAAAAAAATATCTGAAGTTCTTCATTTTATCTATCATCAACAGTTGTTGATGTAAATGTAATTTCTTTATTTCTCCACCAAACCCTATATCTCTTCGAGATGATTCTAAAGAGCGGTCAAAAGATAGGGTTTGGTACGATGCAGGCCAAGACTTGACCAAGCATAGCTTTGCTCACCAAACAAATATGACAATAAACTTATTATGTATATACAGTAAATAATGCAACCACATACAAGAGGTATAAATTCTAGGTGCTAGATACAGGTGGTAGCTTAATGCAGAACAAAAGTAATGCAGAACGCTCCTAGAGGAGCTTTCTGCATTACTTTTGTCCTGCATTAAGCAACCACCTGCTTATAAAAGTACATGTATGAGTCATGCAGGAAACAGCGCATACAAAACACACAGCCGCCCAAACAGCACCGCAACGACAAACAGCAAATTTACATGTATATAAAAGACACAAAGAGACACACAGACATAACAAACAAACAATAGGGAGAAGACACCCATGTTTATTTATTAAGTGGTCGCATTAGAGGGGTTCTACTGTACAGACATGTTGATGTTACAAAGTACAATCCTCTGATTTTGGGTCTACACTGTTTGCTTATGACATTGCACGCTTGTCCCACATTCCAAGGGTGAACAAGCAATACACACGTTTTGTTCACATGTTTTACAATCAATAAATGACTTGCTTACCTATACCGATGTTCTTGGTGCTATTTATATTACAGGGAAGTGCATTATGTGGCCCTAGTTACATATTTATGTTATAGGGAATTGCAGTATGTGACCATGGTTACATATTTTCTTACTTTTCTTCCTTTTATTGTAGTTGACAAAACATAACTTAATGTCGGTTGAAAATTTGAAGTATCTACATATCAACTTTTATCCTACCTCCTACAAGTTTCTAGCTATCCGATTGGTTAAATGATGTCACGTGAAAGTCGTGTATTTTCTATCCACTGCCTTCAGCAACCTAATATGACATATGGCGGTAAACACGACGTTGTTGGCGGTAAACATGACGTCACACAATGCTCTTCAGGTGTTGATAACCTCATGTTATCATCTTCAATGACAGCGGTCGCCTTAAATCTATTTCGTTAAAAATAATGATGTTCGTCCATCGCTTAGTGAAGATGACTATAGTTTTGTGTCTCCGTCAAAAAAGTGTAGCCGGTAGGATAAAAACGTTACACAGTGCTCATGTTACCTAATATGGAATATACACTGCTAGTAAATTCCATATGGGACGAGACCGAAGCTCGACTCCCATATGGAATTTACTGGCAGTGTATATTCCATATTGGGTAACCTGAAAACTGTGCAACTTACAGTATTCCAAAACATAGTATTGATATAGAGGATAACTATGTTTACAGAATATGTTAACTATATATGCACATGATAACTATGCATACAGAATATGTTTACTATATGTACATGATAATTAATCGTACCGGATATTTTTACTATGTGTAAAGGATAACTATGGATACAGGATGTGTTTATTGTATGTAATAGTTAACTATGGATACAGGGTGTGTTTATTGTATATAATGGTTAACTATGGATACAGGGTGTGTTTATTGTATGTAATGGCTAACTATGGATACAGGGTGTGTTTATTGTATGTAATGGTTAACTATGGATACAGGGTGTGTTTATTGTATGTAATGGTTGACTATGGATACATGGTGTGTTTATTGTATGTAATGGTTGACTATGGAAACATGATGTGTTTATTGTATGTAATGGCTAACTATGGATACATGGTGTGTTTATTGTATGTAATGGTTAACTATGGATACAGGATGTGTTTATTGTATGTAATGATTAACTATGGATACAGGGTGTGTTTATTGTATGTAATGGTTAACTATGGATACAGGATGTGTTTATTGTATGTAATGGTTAACTATGGATACAGGGTGTGTTTATTGTATGTAATGGTTAACTATGGATACAGGGTGTGTTTATTGTATGTAAGTTAACTATGGATACAGGATGTGTTTATTGTATGTAATGGTTAACTATGGATACAGGATGTGTTTATTGTATGTAATGGTTAACTATGGATACAGGGTGTGTTTATTGTATGTAATGGTTAACTATGGATACATGGTGTGTTTATTGTATGTAATGGTTAACTATGGAAACATGATGTGTTTATTGTATGTAATGGTTAACTATTGATACAGGGTGTGTTTATTGTATGTAAGTTAACTATGGATACAGGATGTGTTTATTGTATGTAATGGTTAACTATGGATACAGGATGTGTTTATTGTATGTAATGGTTAACTATGGATACAGGGTGTGTTTATTGTATGTAATGGTTAACTATGGATACATGGTGTGTTTATTGTATGTAATGGTTAACTATGGATACAGGGTGTGTTTATTGTATGTAATGGTTACAGGATGTGTGTATTGTATGTAATGGTTAACTATGGATACAGGATGTGTTTATTGTATGTAATGGTTAACTATGGATACAGGATGTGTTTATTGTATGTAATGGTTACAGGATGTGTGTATTGTATGTAATGGTTAACTATGGAAACATGATGTGTTTATTGTATGTAATGGTTAACTATGGAAACATGATGTGTTTATTGTATGTAATGGTTAACTATTGATACAGGGTGTGTTTATTGTATGTAAGTTAACTATGGATACAGGATGTGTTTATTGTATGTAATGGTTAACTATGGATACAGGATGTGTTTATTGTATGTAATGGTTAACTATGGATACAGGGTGTGTTTATTGTATGTAATGGTTAACTATGGATACATGGTGTGTTTATTGTATGTAATGGTTAACTATGGAAACATGATGTGTTTATTGTATGTAATGGTTAACTATTGATACAGGATGTGTTTATTGTATGTAATGGTTAACTATGGATACAGGGTGTGTTTATTGTATGTAATGGTTAACTATGGATACAGGATGTGTTTATTGTATGTAATGGTTACAGGATGTGTGTATTGTATGTAATGATTAACTATGGATACAGGATGTGTTTATTGTATGTAATGGTTAACTATGGATACATGGTGTGTTTATTGTATGTAATGGTTAACTATGGAAACATGATGTGTTTATTGTATGTAATGGTTAACTATTGATACAGGATGTGTTTATTGTATGTAATGGTTAACTATGGATACAGGATGTGTTTATTGTATGTAATGGTTAACTATTGATACAGGATGTGTTTATTGTATGTAATGGTTAACTATGGATACAGGATGTGTTTATTGTATGTAATGGTTAACTATGGATACAGGATGTGTTTATTGTATGTAATGGTTACAGGATGTGTTTATTGTATGTAATGGTTACAGGATGTGTGTATTGTATGTAATGATTAACTATGGATACAGGATGTGTTTATTGTATGTAATGGTTAACTATGGATACAGGATGTGTTTACTATATGTAATCATATTCTTTATGTATATTTACCCTTTTTGTCAATATGATGTTTATGATATTGTGAGGGAAGGATGATGCCCTGACTCCATACAGTTATGAGGGGTCTTCAGTGACATGGCTCAAATAAACAAAAGCAAGACGTAGGATTGGTCCGATAGCGAGCCTCGAACAAAGTTGTTGAATTTTAATTCATAAGCAAATATTGCTGATAATAGACAGGGCTGTTTTCCTATATAGGATTATAATGAAAAAGAAAATAATATTTCTCCATGCCATAGCAGGTCCTTAATTTCCTTTCTCTACAGTAATAAGTTGCAAGAAAATCTCTGTTTGTCAGAATTCAGTGCTATCAGCGCTTTGATTATACAGTATATATCCTGTCTTAAGCGCCCATTCATTTATTGAACATATGGGTCTTAAAACTGGTGGCTGCTTAAAGCAGGTCAAAAGTAATGCAGAAAGCTCCTACAGGAGATTTCTGTGTTACTTTTGACATGCATTAAGCTGTCACCTGCCCTACAGATCCATAATTAGATATTTTGATGGCCGCTTAAGACAGACATGTTCTACTGTATTCTCAATTAACCCTTTCGCTGTTCTGTATTTAGGTCAGATTTCAATACCTGCTGAATATTCATTAACAAAATAGTTATAAAGAAATAGGGAAGGTGAGACATTGTAGACATTTTAGAAGGCAAAGAAAAAGATCTATCAAATTCTATTAGCAAACAGACCAGACCCAGATCAGTCTAGGAGCCGTCTGATCTGGGCCTACTCTGTTGCAAATGCGTAAAACACGTTTATATGAGGGAAAGGGTTAAAGTCTTTATTATGCTGTCTATTACTTAACTAGTCACCACTGTGTCTCTCTGTCATTACATGCACTCCTGTTTCTCTTTAAGTTAGCTGTCTGTCTATTTTGTTCTTACTTCTCCCTACCCTCTTCCACTCTCTCTCTTTCATTGCTCATACAGAGGTCCAGGTAAGAAGCGTAAATTTCAACATTTTCAAAATAAGCTCTTCTATTTCTCCACCAAACTCTATACTGTGACCACTCTTTAGAATCATCTCAAAAAGACGACTCTACAGAGTGGTCACAGTATAGCGTTTAGTAGAGAAATGACGATTTTAGTATGAATATGGGTGCTCACCTTTATTTGTAGCTGTGTTCATATCAGTATTTATGCTTTTACATTGTCTTTGTATGGGCGTCTCTCTTTTCTCTCTTTGAATGACATATGAATTATGTTTAATTACATGTATATTTTATTTTTCATTTACAGTGTACGAGACAAAATCCATTTTGTCTGGTCTAAAAATTATAATTTTCTATCTATAGCATACAGTTTCGTGTATAACAGCGGGATCTGCAAACCAGTCCACATGTGAGAATAAACGTAGCTGGGATTATCTTTAATTATGAGTGCAGTTTAATGCATAAATGTCATAACAGTTTTCCTGGTGCGCTATACTATTTTGACCCGGAAGAATTGATATAAGCTAGAGCTATCCCCGCTGACATCTTTATTCATTCACACATAATGCAGTAATACTTTAGTTAAGCGATCATTCATTTATTGAACATATGACCTTTACAAAACAGGTGATTGCATAATGCAGGTCAAAAGTAATGCAAAAAGCTCCATATTACTTTTGACCTGCATTACGCTACCATCTGTCTTTAGACCATTATATTTTTTATGGTCGCTTAAGACCGGTTGCACTGTATACCACTGTTTGCACATTGTGCATCTCGCTAAGTCTGTATGCGACCGTAGTTACCTCTCATCCAGGCACACATTTGTCCGCTTCAGTTCCGACATGATGAATTGTTTACCGACTGCCGTTTCTTTCACAACTTTGTGAAGTTTCTGACGGTGTCATACAGCTTGAATCCTAATGAGACGATCGGCTGGCTTACAAAATCCATTCGGGTCACATAATTAACTTTTTCACCACTAGGTAACTTTCTTCTGCAAATCATTGCCGTCTGCATTAATCCTCTACTCCATAAATTCACTCTTCTACGCCTTTGCAACCGGATTAGACCCAGATCAGACGGCTCCTGTAGGAGCCGTCTGATCAGGGTCTACTCTGTTAGCTTATGGTACGATAAAGATCTATTTCAACATGTTTTGCCTGATTCAAAGTGTCCTGTGTTCATATGCCATTATAAAAATATTCTAATTAATATTCATGACGTCATAAGTTCCAACATGAGTATTCATGGAGTAAAGGGTCAATCTGGATCTGGATGAGACGCGGTGCTACATGGGATCCTGGATGAGACACGGTTCTACATGGGATCCCATCCATATCCCAACAGACTGGATCTTGATAAGACGCGGTGCTACATGGGATCCTGGATGAGACATGCTTCTACATGGGATCCCGTCCAATGTCAAAATGCAGCTATTAACTCATTTATTCCTACATGTGTATATTATTTATGGGACATTTTGTTTCGGGACCCATCCATTTGTCACGTGGAGAGGGCACAGCAAACAAATCTACCATTGGCATTGGTAGGTTCAGCTAACAGTGCAGACCTTGACCTTGATCAGGGAGCTTCCTCAAGAGTCATCTTATCTGGGTCTTCACCGTTTGCATCTATCCCTTTTAAGGGACAATGGACACTAGTGGGTTCTTTCGCTGCCATGGTCGTACCTGTCATTACCTATGCAAACAGTTTGGATTCAGATGAGCCGCCGATTATATTAACTTGGCGTCTCCCCAAAATCCTATTTGTTTGTTACTGTTACTTCTTTATGAAACAAATAGAGAGAAAAAAGAAAATTTTAGCAGACGACAGAGTCTGCAGACGACAAAAGTTAGCAGTGAAAGAGTTCATCAACAAGAAGAGGTCTTGTTATACTCTAATCTTGAGATTTTCTTCTTTTTAACCCTTCTCTTGCTGAATTTTAAAATATATTTCCCCTTCTTTACCCATGCCCTGTTGTATAATTACATATATCTTCACTGTGTACAAGAATTTCGCTGTGCAATCACTGCTGTGGAGTGCACTGGTTGCACAATCAACTTGTAAATAGTGCAGACCGTGATGAGACAGCTCCTGCAGGAGCTGTCTCATCTGGGTTCTTCACTATTTACAGGTGGGTATATTGACGTGAATAGCAAGCGAAGGGTTAATATTGGTTTAACCCTTTCCTCTATAAATATGCCTTTCTACCCCTCTGTATAAGTCACCTGTTGAAACCATTGTGATAAATATAGCGTTTGCGGTGTGCGATGGTCTAGTGGTAACGCGTTTGTCTGCCGGTCCGGAGGTCCGGGGTTCAAATCCCGGTCCCTCCCGGAAATTTCGGAGACGCCATTCTGTGTCTCCCACCCGCACCTCCTCTCCACCCATGGGTTAAAATGGGTACCTGTGAGTGTCACTAGCCGGTACTGCGGCTGCATGATTGCGCCATATGTTAGCAGTGCTCAATATTATAGGCGAATGACTCAATGACCAGGGGAGTAAATGTACAGTCGCATGAGCGGCCTTTCGGACTGAAAGTAGACTATAACTCTAGGTAATTTAAAAAAATATTTGTCCTATAGGAGCAATTGCTCTATTTATCACAATGGTTTCAAATTACAAAATTCTAAAAAAAATCCTTTTCTCTAGTTAATGCTCCTTTTCTGTAGATGCACCAAAGAGGTTGGATCTAAAAATAGCCTATGGAGGAAAGGGTTAAGTATTAAACGCATGTTTGGATCCTGATTGGATCTTGATACTAACCAGGTTTCGTTTAGCATAAATGTAAGAGCTAACCAACGCATTGCAAACTTTGTCGTATACATTACTTTAGATAAATGTGTTGACCTCACGCCGCAGAATTGTCTGACGACATTTGGCGAACAACATCTCATTAAAGCAGAAATTCCTCATTTCTGCTGAATACATTTTTTCTCTTTAATAATCAGATATGTGCAGCGTCATAGTTTTCTTTAGCCATGTCACTTTGTTCCCACAGCGTTGCACTTACCAAATCAAAAAATTGCACAATGCCAGATTATCAGACTGCTCATTGCTGTATAGGTAACAGCGGGTTTTAATAGGGTCATGGTATTAATTTGACGTCTGTCCTATGAAAAGCATTTTTTACATCTATGATTAATTATTCAAACTTTTTTGTGTTTTTCAACAGAAGGCGTGGCTCAAAGAAAATATTGTGTAAAGAAATAAATGTCCGGGTTAACTGTAGGGGTGGTGATGCACACTCCCAACTGCGGTTAAATGCTATCAACGCAACACATTTGTAACATCACCTGGTGACTTTGAAAACCGACCTACCTATTTATACTTATAAATAGAAGAAATTAGATACATTTATTTAGGCAGATGGCTGCTTTAATGCAGGGTGAACGTTATGCAGAAAGCTCCACTAGGAGCTTTCTGCATGACTTTCACCCTGCATTAAGCAGTCACCTGTGTCCAAGACCTACATGTATGCTAAATTTTTACATCCGGTTTAGAGGGGTTTTACTGTAATTTTTGTTGATTTTACCACTGAACATGTTTAAAATGTGTAGATCTAGAACGTGGAAGTGAAATGTTGTATCGATATTGGGGCATTGGAAAGGGCTACAACCCTTTCATTGGGTCAATAAGACTAATATTTCCTATACGGACATCATAATGGCCACTCGCAGAGTTGTTTTCCTTATATGTATGGGCATGTCTACTTGCATAATCGCATACGACGTGCAGAATATTTATTATTTGAGAGACTGTCAATGGACACTCGGAACACCGCGGCTATTTCTATTCCGAACTCTGGCGGAATACGGCGAGTAGTTACGATTGTGTCACTGGATTGAACTGAATCCAATTGTCACGTGATTTTGTGACGTAACTGATATTGTATACTCATGCACTCTCCTTAACCCTTATAGTGTGGGACACGAGTCACTAATGTCCTTTGCAAACAGTGTAGACCCAGTTGAGAGTGCCAGATGAATCCTCTCATCAGTGTCTACACTGTTTGTCATGTAACATTTTACTTTAGAAAAATCCTTAAATATTCACCATAAACTTGACCTTTTTGAATTTTGGAAGAGTCATTTAGAAAATTCAGCGTTGTGCATTTGCACATATAATACTACAGCAATGCTAAAGTTGGGGATATTTTCATTACAGCACGTACGCTTGTTCCTTTCGACGTTTCACAAATGTTTTGAAAGAAAAAATGGGAATTTCGGAATTCAAGGAAGGGTGGACCCTAGTTGCAGCATCATTTTTTGTTTGTTTTATTGTTGACGGGGTCTTGTTTTCTTTCGGTGTGATCTTTATTGAGTTCCTCGATGATATCGGGAACAGCAGAGGCTCGACGGCATTTGTTGGGTCCATTGGAGTTGGCGTTCATTTTCTCCTAGGCAAGTAATTATTGTAGCACGTTTCACGGCGTACGTGTCTGTTTAACCCTTTCACCGCCAACGTCGCTAAAATACACCACGACAAATAGTGCAGTCCCAGATCAGACGCCGCCTTTTCAAGGCGGCGTCTGATCAGGACTTCACTTTTTGTCTCAACTCTTTTTTCTATATCTGTGCTTTATTCCTTTGAAATTTGCATCTATTTATCTCATTTCCCTATTTTACCGAATGATTTAATAAAATTGGTGTGCAGACGACAATAAGAAATTTGGCGCCGAACGGGTTAAACACTGTACCCATTTTCACCTTTAAAATAATGGCTGTTTGTATAATAATTAGCTGAGTATTTTATTTATAATAGCATTTTGAATTTTTGGTCATTGCAGAAACTATAGAATTAGATTCGATAACAGGTCGAAAGCCTTAGTGTCATTTGTCAAAACGCCATTCACAAATATGATTTAACTGTAAATCTATTTGTTACTCGCAATATCTATAAACATCTGTATATCCCATACTCATATACAGTTGAACTTCGATATATCGAAATCGGATAACTCGAACTTCGGGATAACTCGAACTAAAAGTTCAGTCCTTCCAAAACTTACAGTACATAATAGCTCTAAATGTATCGCTACAGATATCTAGAAGCACATGTGGCAGCTTAATACAGGTCTAAAGTAATGCTGAAAGCTCCTATAGGAACTTTCAGTATTACTTTAAACCTGTATTAAGCTGTGGCCTTGAGAAATTGTCAGGATTAGAAATCGTATGACTCGAACTTCTGTTATCTCGAACTAATGTGTATGGTCCCTTGAAGTTCGAGTTATCGAAGTTCTACTATATCAAATGGTTTTAATATAGCTACATGTATATGGTGACAATAAATTTTGCCATGAAGACTCAACTGTCTATCAGTCTTAACCCTTTACCGCATGCATATTTATCAGAGACCCAGATAAGATGCATGAATTGAAAAAACAAAACAATCAAGATTAAATCCCTTAGACGAATCTAAAGTGTGGCCACATGATAGGGGTTGATGAAGAATGGCGATTTTAGTATTTGAAAACGCACCTTTATGTGTTGCTCAGATTTATACAAGAAGTGACAAGCGAGGTTTTACGTAAGCGTAAAATGACTGCGTAAAACATGTTTAAGCATAGTAGGAGATAAAGCAGAGAGCAACATTATTATTAGTAACTTTGATTATGCAAGAACATACAAAGTTCTGACCCGGTCAATGTAAACAACTTCTCCTCTAAACAGGTATGAATTCTGCTCCAGTTGATTTTTTTTTCATTTATAACAACCTTTGCAAACAGTCTAGATCTAGTTGAGATACCGAAAAACGTGGCACCTCATCAGGGTTCAAACTGTTTTTTACTCTGACTTTCATTTTTTAATATTTATGGAAGGGGAAATTGCAGCAGACGACAATATTTGCAGACATTAATTTCTCAGAGTGCAGAAGTTATCTGGAGTATATAATGCTGGACATAATACGACCTGCAAATGACCTGCATAATGTTAACAACACATCAAAAATGAAACAGGGAGGCTAAGTGAGCACGGTGAAAAATATTGCAGCTGCATTTTTCTGGAGTGTAAATCTTGAGTGTATTCTGCAGTAAATCATAACCATTTTGAATTTCCGTCAAAAATGTGTGCCACCGCTGGGGGAAAATATAGTACAATGCAGTAAATAAATGAAATAAAATTAAATACTAGTTGGAATTTTCTATCAAACATTTAAATAAAAACTAATCCTGCAGTAAATCATGGAAACGTTCAACTCCCACCAAAGAAAGGCTGCGGCGATAGCAATGACTTCATGAATATACATGTACATTAGCTTGACCTTTTTATAATGAACAAAAGAATGTTTGACCCTGGTAGAATTTGTAGAATTAGATCTTTGTTCTGGTTCTACTCTGTTTCCGATGTGAGATAGTGTTAATACAAAATTGCTGCACCACGGTTATAAGGATGTCTTGGACATTTTTATATTTTCAAACAATGTAAACTTCGACCATGGAATTTGTAAAGTTAATACATGTGAATTGCTGACACGAAAATCCAGTTTTCAAATGCTTCCCCCCAATAGTCGAGGACGAACCACCGAGGTGTATTCACATTTTGTTTGATTCATTTATTCACAATAAAAAAATGGTTGAGAATTTCAGGTTTAGATACAAAAGTATGTTCATCATTGCAGACTTTACATTTTCTTAATCAGTTTTATACCATACAGCGAATGTGTAATTCTACGTGAATGTTCGCCTGTATAACCTAGTCCCCCATATTGACGACTTTTGACGTAAAAGTCACTTTGTGAAATCATTGTGATAAATAGAGCATTTGTTCCTATAGGATGAATCTAAACCCAATGTCTGCACTGTTAGCTGAATGTATACACAGGGTCTGCACTGTTAGCTGAATTTATACCCAGGGTCTGCACTTTTGGCTGAATCTAGACCCTGGGTCTGCACTGTTTTCAGAATCTAGACCCAGGGTCTGCACTGAATCTAGAACCAGGGTCTGCACTGTTAGCTGAATCTACAAATGTAGACCCAGGGTCTGCATTGTTTGCTGAATCTAGACCCAGGGTCTTCACTGTTAGCTGAATCTAGACCCAGGGTCTTCACTGTTAGCTGAATCTAGACCCAGGGTCTGCACTTTGGACTGAATCTAGACCCAGGGTCTGCACTGTTTCCTGAATATACACACAGGGTCTGCACTATTTCCTGAATCTAGACCCAGGGTCTGCACTGTTTCTTGAATCTAGAACATGGGTCTGCACTGTTAGCTGAATCTACACCCAGACTCTGCACTGTTTGCTGAATGTAGACCCATGGTCTGCACTGTTTGCTGAATGTAGACCCATGGTCTGTTTGCTGAATCTAGACCATTGCTGGCTGAATCTAGACCCATGGTCTGCACTGTTAGCTGAATCTAGACCCAGAGTCTGCACTGTTTGCTAAATTAACCCACATGGTCTGCACTGTTGTCTGAATCTAGACCCAGGGTCTGCACTTTTGGCTGAATCTACACACAGGGTCTGCACTGTTTGCTAAATCTAGACCCAGGGTCTGCACTATTTGCTAAATCTAGACCCAGGGTCTGCACTGTTGGCTGAATCCAGTCATGCAAATTGCTTATAATAACAAGTATCACATTTTCTGTGCCTCCCCCCCCCCCCCCAAAAAAAAAAAAATGAAAGAAAGAAAGAATGGATGGATGGGTTCTAAAATAAGAAAGGACGGATTTCCCTTTGATAATATATGTGTAAATACACCCTTGTTATCTGGAGCGTGCTATTCGTTCGTAAACTGATACAA
Organism: Azorinus chamasolen; assembly: GCA_963576725.1. Classification (NCBI taxonomy): domain Eukaryota; kingdom Metazoa; phylum Mollusca; class Bivalvia; order Cardiida; family Solecurtidae; genus Azorinus; species Azorinus chamasolen. The sequence goes on from OY755245.1 coordinate 12,530,143, forward strand.
TGTATGCGTTTAACCCATTCCCTCATATTGACGACTTTTGACGACTCTGTAAAAGTCAATTTGTGAAACCATTTTGATAAATAGAACATTTGTTCTTATAGGAGCAAAAATTCTATTTATCACAATGGTTTCAAACAACACAATTCTAAAGTTTTCCTTTTCTCTAGTTAATGCTCCTTTTCGGTATATTTATTCAAAGCGGTTGTATCTAAAGATAGCTTATGAGGAAATGCGCTTAAGAGAGCAAATATACTTTAACCCTTTACTCCATAATGCGCTTTCTACGCTATTGAAACCAGGGTAAACCCAGATCTAATCAGACAGCTCCTATGTAACCAGGGTAAACCCAGATCAGACAGCTCCTATACAACCAGGGTAAACCCAGATCAGACATCTCCTATGTAACCAGGATAAACCAAGATCAGGCGGCTCCTACAGGATTCTGGTTCTACTGTTTCTACAGATACTAAACAAGCAAGGTTTTACGAAAGCGTAAAATGGCTGCGTAACATGTCTATAAGCAGGATAGAAGAAAAAGAAGGAGCAATATTGTTTAGTAGTTTTAATTAACAGATACATTGGGAAAACACGACTGTAACGTATAAATTAACAGTAGAAACGTGGGAATGTTTTAATGAGCCATGATGCATAATGCCTGTGTATGACACCAATAATACACATTACGTCACAGATCAATGGTATTCATGCACAGTGGTGAAATATTCAAAACGGTCAACAAAACCACGAGTAAAAGGTCTCAGCTAAATAACTTTACCAAAGACAAAATTCAAACAAAGGACTTATATTTTTACAATATTTTTGTACAAAATTGTTTTTAAACCAAAAGCACGTAAACTAAGGGTGCTAACAAAAATGAGAGAAAAAAATAAGCTTCCACAGAGGATCGAACCCATGACCTCACATTTCCTAGGCCACCGTTATAACCCTTCGACTACGCTGACTGCTATAATTGGGGGACGTGCTTTTAAATCATTTATACCTAATACACTAGCATTTTCACTGGCAGAAAAGAAACATATAACCTCGACAAAAATATTTGACCCCTCTGAGAAAAATGTATGAATCAAAATAAATGAATGTATATAAATAAAAGCTTGTCTCACAGTAACCCATAGTTATAAAAAAAAACAAGAGACGGAAACACTGTTTGGAAGACGGATACTAGCATGGGCTATTCAGCTGTTGTGGGAAAAAAACTCCGACAAAAATATGTGCAACCGCTGAAAAATATATTACAATGCAGTAAATGGCAGCCAAACAAATATAAACTCTACTTGGAATTTTCTATCAAACATTGAAATAAAAACTAATCCCGCAGAAACGCATAAGGACTTTTTAAATCTCTAAAAGATTGGATTTTGCCGCAGCCAATAATTCTGTGGATATATGCTTTTATAAATGTACAGGTAATGTTAATCGAAATGTTCTTTAAAGTAAACTGAAGAGAATTTTAATCACATCTTATGTTATAAAATTTGTTTATTTTAGGCCCAGTGTCTGGATCCCTTGTCGATAAATTTGGGAGTAGACCACTGATTATCATGGGAACTCTGATTAGCTTTACTGGTGTTTTAGCAAGTGCTTTCGTTAAAACAATACCAGTTATGGTTCTCACTTATGGCCTTCTCGGAGGTATGTGCTATCATTGGAATATTTGTTTTGTTGTTCATATAAAACGCTAATATTTCAATCATCCAATACAATTCAGTTTTGATTGCACATCCATGAAGCGGTCATTACATATCTCTGATATTAACCCTTTCAGTGTGGGAAAAGAGTCACTAGTATCATTTGCAAACAGTGATGACTGACATGAAAGGTCTTCTAGACAAACACTTTTAGTGTATGTTTGCCATGTTACACTTTTCTTTACAAATATGTATCCCTGACTATTCACGGTGAGATTGACCAATTTGAATGTTGGATGAATCCATTTGACAATTTAGCATAGACTGGGTTAAAGAACTCTCAAAACTGTGATAAACCAATGCGTTTGATCTAATTGTCTGTGTAAATGAAAAGCTAAGTATGTGTGCTTTTGGAAATCAGTCTTGTTACAGAGTACAACATCTGGCCAAGGAATATCAGCAGTTGTCCTGTGTAGCTGTGTTTTTTTCAGCGGCTAGCTGTCTATTTTCACTTTTGTTCTAGTTTTCCACCAATGAGAAACTATGTTACATTGTAATGTGCATATGACCTACTAGTATTTAGTAGTAAACTCTATTTTCATTAGTTAATACCTTGACTGGCATACAACCTTTTTATATGCCTCTACACATTGCCAAACTATGTAAAATTCTGCTAACTTGTTGAATTTCTTGGGGTAATTCTTACGACATTGTAGTTATTTCAAAACACCATGTTTTATGATAATTAGCTGCTTCGGCCTCACAAATTGAATTCAATGAAATAATTAACATAATCACAACACATGTAAGGCATCATGTTACACAGACATGTTCTATAAACTTCTTACAGTTCAGTCAAAACGCCATATGGTACAGAAAGTCATTATTTACGCAGATATTTAGCATGGGACCGAAGACTGTCGACTGTCGAAAGTTCTGTTCTTAAAATAGATTTTAAGACCTGGAAATTCCCATAAAATCAAAGTACTGATGTACTGATATTTATCACCTCATGGTAATGGTTGCTGAGCAATATTACCAGTTTGTCGAAACCACTATTAAACTTTCAAACTTTTACTATCATTTTGCTATCAATTTAATACAACATTTGATAATAAAGTCCTTTTGACGAACAGGTAGTTTGTCGAAACCACCATAATTCACAGGCAATGGTATAGGAAATAAAGAAGACGGGTTGTTTAGTATATTAGAGTAGTGGTATTAATAGTATTAATTACTATCCCCGACCACTGCACCGATGCTCTGGTTGTTGGCGTCTTTGATATAAAGCTACTTACTGAAGGCTATTGCTATGGCTCTATCACCTGGGGCATGTCATTTTCATTGCTTCCCTGCTAGTATAATAACAAACAACCCTTCTTAGATCTAGTTATCTGTACTAGTAGAATCTCCAAACATTGAAATAAATATGGCAGAGATTTAATATTATTATTGTTTTGTACATTATGTCAATATTTGAATGCCGCTGAATATCTTTTTTAAAAGATATTTCTTGCTACATCCGGATTGTGTAGGACGTTTAATATTTGGCGGTTTTTACCGCCCAGGTACGCTTTTATTATATAAGTTAATTCTATTCTTTGTTTTATGACATTTTACATTGAAATGCCATCTTTCAAACAAGATTCCCAGTTAACTGTATTTCACTTTTCCATACACATGCAGTAACCATACAGGTTCAAGATTATGTCAAAGACAATTTTTTTTATAAATTATTCAGATGAGAGTCAGTCACAACCGAAGTAATGTGTGTTTCAGGTACTGGATTTGGTCTTATGTGGTTGCCTGCAAATGCATGTGTTATCAAACATTTCACGAAGAGATGTGCGCTGGCCAGCGGAATAGCTGTATGTGGTACTGGTAAGTATCTTGGTGTTCATATTATTACAATTTAATATTGCACTTGAAGTATGTTGCAGTAATTAATCGTGCCTAATGATATTGAATTGAACCACAGTTTCTATAGAGATTCGTTTCTTATTTGCTTTTATTTGAATTCATTTTTCTTTTTTTTCTTTTTCAAATTTCTTGCCAGACCTCTATTCTATTTTTGTGTATTTGTAAGTAAACAATAAAAGTCTGCAAACTTCTCATGGCTAATTAATGGTTCAAGACAATACTTTGAAGGTATAATCACACTGACAACTATGTTTACTATGTTTAGAGGCTAGATAACGATGGGTTGCATACTATTTGTGTTCGGTTTATACTATTTATGTTCAATTCGATTGTAGCACCATCCTTTCAATATCTGATATCAATGAAACGTTTGTTTTGCTATTGTTCAGAAAGAAAATGTTTTTTTCAGGTTTTGGCACATTTACCTTCAGTGTATTGATCAGCAATCTAATATCCGAGTATGGCTGGAGGATGGCGTTGGTTATTACGTCTGGAATTATGCTGAATGGCATACCATGTGGGCTTATACTGGTCTTGCCTCCCAAAACGAACCAAAACAAGGACACAATCCAAGTAGGACAAAACAGTAACGTAGCATGTTGTGAAGAACGTTATGAGGACAAAGATAGATCAATGTTAATTGTTTTTAAATGCTTAATGCAAGAAAATATGCGTCTTATTAAACGCAAAACGTGTTGCCTGAATATGATGTCTGCTTTCTTTGTCGGACTAGCGCTTACTATTCCATTCAGTCTGTTGCCAGACAGTGTTATACAAAGTGGTTGGAGCAAATCGGAGGCATCTTGGCTAGTGTCTTCAATTGGTAAGTACATGTATGCTATTTTGTTTCCCTTATTTCCCGTTTTGCGTTGTGTTTGATGTTTGAAGATCGGGTTAACGGACGCTCAAGTGCTTACAATTTATCTGGGACACCTCATGATATATGCATTGTCTCCTCAAAGAATATTAAACACAAATAATCCAATTCTAAATCCACTAACATAACAAACGAACAAATAAACCACGCCGAATAAAGTTATTTGTTTTTCCTAACATAAAAAGTGAAACAAAAGCATCATGTTTATGTTACAAATTATGTTGTTTTGCGATAGTTTTATGGGTATTCGGTCTTTTGATATAAAGATAGATTCGGTCTTTTGATATAAGGGTAGATATGATACTTGTAAACAACGATGACTTTGCAAATATCATTTAATTATTTTTGAAATAGCGATGAATACAAAATGTCCCATAATTAAGTCAACTGTCTGATTGCTATTTAAAACAGGGGCTACTACATGTAATTTTATTGAAAAAAACATAATTACACATACCATTGCTAATTATTTAACACTGTCAGTTCTGAATTGTATCAATATCAAACGTATATGTTTAAATGGTTTAAAATCAGTTGAACGTAACTTTTCAATTGGTTTTTAATATTATTACAGGAGTAACAAATACCATGGGCAGAGTTTTCTTTGGACTGATAGGCGATAAAACGTCCGCTTACAGAAATACTATGTGTGAATGCACGATATTTGCGCAAGGGGTGTCAGTAGGAATGCTACCGTTATTGTCAACGCTTGGAACGAAACTAATACTGACTTCTTTATTTGGTTTATCTTTCGGTGAGTTTTGTAGATGTGACAATAGCAACTCAAAATCACTTTCATCGTATATGACATAATGTTGAGTGCAAAGGCTAAATTACTTGATAACATCAGTCATGCAAATATATGCTAAATGATTAACCCATTTGCTACCAGTGGATTCTTCCATGCTTATACATTGGATTAGTCCATTTTTTATCTAAGGGGTGTCTGGTTAAAATTTTCAATTTCGTTTTTTATTGAAATTCCTATTAGCAAACAGTGTAGACTCTGATCAGACGCCGCATTATGCGGCGTCTGATCAGAGTCTACACTGTTTACCTAAACCCCATATATTGGATCGTGGGAGCAAATGGGTTAAATGAATCCAATCATTATTGATCAGAGTAATGGGTAACAATGGTGATAAATATGTAGTGTTCTCATCATCAATGAGACATTCATTAAATGCTTCCATACTTTAACCCTCTACTTAACCCTTTCCCTGTTCTATATCTATTTCAAATTTCAATACCTACTGAATATTCATGGACACAATAGTTATAATGAAATATGGAAGGTGGAACATTGTAGCTACATGTATTTAGAAAGTACAGAAACAGATATATCCAATTCCATTTGCAAACAGAGCAGACCCTGATCAGGCGGCTCCTATAGGAGCCGTCTGATCATCTGGGTCTACTCTGTATCTGTAAAACGCAAGGTTTGAAGCTCTGCTTATTATCATTTTAAACAGGAGGATATGTCATGCTGCTTCCACTAGTTCTTGTGGATGAATTTGGACCAGAGCAGATTGGCAAATCCTATGGACTTATCATGCTTTCTGTTGGTGTATCGTCCTTAATTTCAACACCACTCGCAGGTAAGAATTCTTTTCTACCTTTATAAGCCTCGCTCACTCTGTCATCCTTTGTCTTTGTTTCCAACTTGAATTATTTTCTTTTTTATATGCCCGTCGTCAAACGGATCGTATTATGTCGTGGCGCTGTCCGTCCGTATGTCCGTCCATTCGACCGTGAGCTTGTACATGTCCGCTCTCTAACTCAAACAAATGTAATCCAATCCTTTTCAAATTCGGTCAGCATGTATATTATCATAATATCTTAGTCAAGTTAGATAATAAGCAAGATTGGCTCGGACACTTCAGAATTATCTCCCCTTACTTTATGTAGGTCAATGAACGTTTGCTTGTCCGCTCTCTAACTCGAAGACATGTAAACCAATCCTTTTCAAATTCGGTCAGCATATATATTATCATAATGTCTCAGTCAAGTTTAATAACCAGCAAGATGGCACGAAACACTCCAGAATTAGCTCACCTTACTTTATGAATTTCCGTGAAATTTTGCTTGTCAGCTCTCTAACTCAAAGAAATGAAATCCAATCCTTTTCAAATTTGGTCAGCATGAATATTACATTAGTGTCTCTGTCAAGTTCGATAACCAGCAAAATTACACACAAGACACTCCAGAGTTATCTCCCCTTAATTTTATGAATTTCCAAAAACAACATTTTAAGTTGTCCCACTTGATATAGAGTAATGACCTTTCAACTTCCAGACATTTGACGGGCGTATTTTGTGACATTGTGGCATTCTTGTTATACATTGCCCCTTCTCTTCATACAATATTAAATGTTTCCATTCATAATTTTTCAATTCTTTCCCTGTCTATTGATCGGTCATTTAATAATAATTTGACAACTTGTTCGTTCTTTTCGTAGCCAGACTGAACGTCTGTCTTTGTGGTGAACACGGCACATTATGATGTCTGTATTCCTTAGCAGTAGGACATTAACCGTTCGCTTGCTAACTTTTAATATACATTTCTCCTTCCATACCCTGTTGTATAATTACATATATCTTCACTGTGTACAAGTATTTCGCTGTGCAATCACTGCTGCGGAGTGCACTGGTTGCACAATCAACTTGTAAATAGTGCAGACCTTGATGAGACAGCTCCTGCAGGAGCTGTCTCAACAGGGTCTTCACTATTTACTAGTAGGTATATTGACGTGAATAGCAAGCGAAGGGTTAATTTCTATCAGAGCTACAGGTAAAGGTGCGAATCGTCTCTTGGAGACCATTCCAAAAGAGTGGTTTGGGTTGAGAAATGCAGGAGATAGTCTAGCAAAATTGTAAATTTGCGCATCTTTAAATGGAGCTCTGAGACTTGTTGGATATTTAATGTTCCACGCTGCACTTTATTCTTCCTTAATTCCTTGCACATTGGATAATGGTTTTGTGCTACACTAAATAATTCATTGTCCTTGCACATTAGATAATTGTTTTGTGCTACACTAAATAATTCATTGTCCTTGCACATTAGATAATTGTTTTGTGCTACACTTAATAATTCATTGTTTACACATTGAGCATTTCATTTCGGTTTATTACTTTTTTCTCCACAGGTTGGATATTTGATGTTTCACACAACTACAAATTACCATTCTATGTGGCAGGTTTGGAGTATTTCATAGCTGTATTGTGTCTTTTTGTTCCGAGGATTCGTCTCTTCAAAGAACGGCATGAACCGTACATGGAATCTACACATATGTAACCTTTGAATTCACAGTTTTTATTTTATATTTCAATAGAATGACTTCTTTGTAAATTAATGTATTTGGTTTCGAAAATTTCGGCTTAAAGCAGGCTATTGTTTTGTATAGTTCCAGGTGTAAAAATGTCATCGGATGTCTTTATTGATTATGTTTTATTTTTTGCCGTTCATATGTAATATTGTTGCATGGCACTTTCTAGTTTCTTCCGACAATTCTTCACTGAATAAGTATTTTAGATATTAAATATGCATGCTAGTAAATATCATACTTTGTTATTTGATTCTACTCTGACAAGTCTTTGTCTAAGGTCTACTTTGTTTTTATGGTAAATGATCTATGTCTGTTTGTGCGTTTCGTAACGTTTTGTCTTGTAATTGTGCTGTTTCGTATTTGATGGTGTTTGAGTACCGTGTCCTTTGTGTGTTGCGCTTCCTGTAGGACTGTTGTTGTTTTACAAACTTGTTGTGCATATTTTTGTTACATATTATTTCTTATCGTGCAGTTTACATTTTTTATGCTTTGTTACAACTACTTTATTTAGAATAAAGAAATACTATCAGACTTAAACATTGTAAGTGATCTCTTGCCACCACTGACGAAAACATATCGGATAATCTACATGTATATCAGCACAGAAGCATTGATAAAATACTACACTGAGTCTCGTCATTTCCTCGCTAATCCCTATTTTGTGAGCACTCTTTAACCCATTTGTACCCACGATCCCATATATGGGACATAGGCAAACAGTGTATACTCGGATCAGACGCCGCATAATGCGGCGTCTGATCAGAGCCTACACTGTTTGCTACTAGGAATTTCAATATAAAACAAAACGAAATTGAAAATTTAGACTAGGTATCCCTTAGATCAAACATGGACTAATCCAATATATACACATGAAAGAATCCACTGGGCGCAAATGGGTTAAACTCGTTTCTTCTGTTATATGAATCTGGCTATACATTTGTTCAAACACAAAATTGTTGGTTTGTATAAATGCAGCTAATATCACATTAACTATTTTCCTGTTGACTATTCATGTAAACATGATAACGTCAAGAATACTTATTAGCCGAATTGCTAAATTGGCATATGTATACAATATATTTTGCGTCGGTAGTGTTGTTCGCCTAAGACGAGAGAATGGAAGAAAACGAGAGTGTTCTGATTAAGACGAACAGAAACAATGATTTTTGAAAATTAGTCATAACAATTTTCTCATGTACTTACGGTTATAGTACGATGCTTCCATTCGACTTACAGAACTGTGTACTCAGTTCATGTTAAAACATTTCGAGGGCTTGGTGCAAAACTATTCTAACTCCTTCACTTTTGTGAAGGAGTTAGAATAGTTTTGCACCAAGCCCTCGATTTGAGTTTCGGTTAAATGATGTCATATGTACACATGAATGATTGGTATTGGTATAAACGATAGAGTGGGTCTTTTTAAATATTATAATTATAATGTCTCCCCCTGATAATTGTTGAGTTATTGTCCCTGATAATGATAATTTAAAATTAGAGAAACTTTGTGCTGCGCGTATCTATGAAACCAGTAGGGCTAGAGTCCCCAAACTTCACAGGAATATTCACCAGTATGAGTTGTTGTGCATCTGGGTTGTTTAATTGTTTCCATCTGATAACTGTGGAGTTACTGTCCCTGATGACTTAAAATTAGAGAAACTTTACGTTGTGTCGCGCGTATCTCTGAAACCACTAGGGCTAGAGTAGGAATGTTCATCAGCATGAGTTGTTGTGCACCTGGGGTTTTTGAATTGTCCCCCTGATAATTGTTGAGTTATTTTCCCTTGGTATAAACACTTTAATTTAGACTAATATTATGTCGCGCGTAACTCTGAAACTAGTAGGGCTAAACTCAACAAACTTCACAGGAATGTTTACCAGCATGTGTTTTTGTGTATCTGGTTTGTTTAATTGTCTCCCCCTGTTAATTTTGGAGTTACTGCCCTGATGACTTAAAAAATAGACAAAATTGACTTAGTGTCGTGCGTATCTTTGAAACCAGTAAGGATAGAATCACCAAACTTCACAGGAATGTTGACCAGCATGTGTTGTTGTTCACTTGGTGTTTTGAATTGTCTCCTGTTGATAACTTTGCAGTTATTGACCCTGATGACAAATTATACCACCGGTGTTTCGTAGGGCCAGTCCTATATTTCATTTAAAAACCTCTTAAAGACTTAATCCTGAGATATTGATTGGACTTGATCATTAACAATGACTCAGCTGTGAAAAGCGTTTAATTAATAATGTAAGTGCCACCTAATTGGCATTGACAAATAGCTTAAGTAAAATATATTGTACATTCTTTTCAATCGTCTTTTTATAAACAGGCATTGGCCGACTGCATAAGGTTTCCCATATAATGACATTCCAAATTTATCACTTGCGATGTCTCATCGGTGCAGCGTATCTGGCTTCAGGTATATCAGTTTCACAAGACAGACGCAATATCATTATTTGATCGCCTCATTCCACTATGTTGCCTCGTAACAAACGTTCCACTCATATCTCTTACATGTAATTATAAAGTGACCTTCCTGTATTTATTCTTGCATTTCATTCCGTCTGTATAGGAGTTGTATCAGACGAATTGGACTCATTTTCAATGCTTCGTAAGCTGAATAAATCCAGACTAGACCAGCTATGTTGCCTTTTTTTAAGAATGTTCACGGTCTGTAGTTTACTGTTTGACACTGACCAGCATCTGTTTAATTTCATTTGATAATTCATGTACATGTCTCAAACTGTATAACCACTATAGATAGACCGGAGGAACATTTACACGATCACTGGCCTGGGTCTATCCTGCTTATACAGACTCACAACGATACGTATGCTACGGTCTGCAGTGCTCCCTCCCTACAACGGCCCTCTCAAAAACGATTCCCTCCTTACAACAACGCATGTCGCTGTTTCCGAAACAACGAGGCTCCAGAAACAACTTTTTTCCATCGTATTTTCTTTATGCCTCCATCAAATCCTATGTTGTGGCCACTCTCTAGAATCGTCACTTTGTGACGATTCTAAAGAGTGGTCACAACATAGGGTTTGATTGAGGCATAACGGTTTTAGTTCTAGAAATACGCCTTATCTGGGGATCTGCAACCAAGCTAGTTATGTTTGATTTTCCCTCCCTATAACAACTCCCTCTGAACAACACATACAATATTCGTATCCCAAAGGGTGTCGTTGTAGAGAGGGAGCACTGTAGAACTAGAATTACACAAAGTTCACCAACCCTTAATTCCTGTTCTATATCCATGTAAGGAATGATGACATCATGAATATTTATTAGCTAGATTTGTGTTAGGTCTTATGCACGCAGGATGTTTTAACTGTAGAAGCAAATCTGTAGTATACCATAAGCAAACAGAGCAGACCCCGTTCAAACGGTTCAAATAGGAGCCGTCTGGTATTGGTCTACTCTGCTTGCAAATAAGTGAAAATGTGTTCGTATGGGGAAGGGAAAGGGCACACGTATGTAACCGAACTTAGTGCCCTTGATTTTAAGAACAAGTCAGTCCGTTTTCAATAAGAATTGCAGATGGCCATGCCATCACTTAGTTTTGCATGTGCATTGTGATTCGACAGCGTAAGAAATTTGTTAAAGTCATTGTATGTCATCAGGCTACAGTCCATCAAAATTGCTGTACAGTGGAACCTGTCTTAACCCTTCCCCTTATGTAAGCGCATTTTGTCGCATCTGCAAACAGAGTAGACCCAAACCAGACGGCTCCTATAGGAGTATGCAACTCGCTTTTTGAAAGCTGATTTTTAGCTCGTCTATTTTTCGAAGGAACAGATATGAGCTATTGTCGTAACTCTTCCTGGCGTTGTCGTTGTCGTCGTCGTCGTCGTCGTCGTCGTCATCCAGAAACATTAAAGTTGGCTGTTACTTCTTTACTATTCGTGCAAACTTTATGAAACTTCACACACTTGTTCACCATCACAAGGGCTACAACTTGACCAACGGTTATAGCTCTGTACGTTTTTGGTGTTTTTAGCTCCACTTTTTCAAAAAGTGGAGCTATTGTCATGACCCTCTCGTCGGCGTCGGCGTCGGCGTTGGTTAACCTTTTTGTTAAGGTCCTTTTCTCAGAAACCATCACAGATATTTGGTTCATATTTGGTATGTATGTTTACTATCACAAGGGGAACCCATTTCACAAGGGCAGGTAACCCTAAAATTAATTTTGCCATAGTTATGCCCCTTTTTTCGACTTAGAATTTTCATTGTTGGTTAAGTTTTATGTTCAGGTCCATGTCTCAGAAACTGTCAGAGATATTTGGTTCAACTTTGGTATACATGTTAACAATTACAAGGGGAACCCATTTCACAAGGGCAAGTAACCCTAAAATTAATTTTGCTATTGTTTTCTTCCCTTTCTGACTTAGATTTCCACTATACTATCCAGCATTAAAGAAAGTGGAGCGCGCTGTCTGCGGACAGCTCTTGTTTACAAAACTATGCCCCTTTATGAACTTAGGAAATAAAACTTAAAATGTCTCCATAGACGAACGTTGTCAACCGTATGTGGTGATCTTGTTCAAAGTTGAATGACACGCCACTTGTTAGCGATAGCGTCTATCCAGTTTGAAGAGATTTAACTTGCTACACCATTTTGAATGACAAACAGTGCAGACCCAGATCAGAGAGCCCACAAAGGAGCTCTCTGATCTTGGTCTACACTGTTTGCAAATGCCAATACACCCGTTTCTCGCTTTCATTGGCTTGTTTTGCTGACATGAATTGGGCCGTGCAAGAATAGACCAGAGAGTTAACCAATATACTACATCAGGATAAGAGATAAATGTTTCATTTCACTAAATGTTTCATTCTATTATGTGACCCAGCATATATTTTTGCTATAATAATGACACGTTATTGTCATTATGTGTTCACGTCTTTGAAATGCTAAATGGATTAACGTGGCGCATTACAAATTGAAATGGTTTGATTTTTCTCTTGACGAAATTAAATGCGAACATGTGAACACAGAATCTTTAAATGACATTTTCACATCAAACCGATCTCATGACATTAAATTCAAAATACATGTACATAATTTATTAATGAATTTGTCCCTCGGTCTTAGGTCACAAAGTCCTGATGTGATAGAACAAAAAATACTAAACCCTCTCCCAGTTCTGTTTTTATTCCAAATTTCAATACTTACTGAATATTTATGGACAGAATAGTTATAAAAAAATAAAGAAGGCGGAACAGTGTAGCCATTTTAGAAACTAAAGAAATAGGTCCATCCAATTCCATTAGCAAACAGAACAGACCCTGATCGGACGGCTCCTATATGAGCCATCTGGTCTAGGTCCACTTTGATTGCAAAGGCGTGAAAAGCGTTTATATGAAGCAACGGGTTAACATGACGAAAATATATTAGTCTGGTAGGGTTGCAAAATGTATCGCTTTTATGCATATACAGTAAAACCCCGCTAATGCGACCACCAAAAAGGGGCATAATTCTGGGTGGCAGAGGCATGTGGTTGCTTAATGCAGTACAAAAGTTATGCAGAAAGCTCCTGTAGGAGCTTTCTGCATAACTTTTGTGCTGCATTAAGCAACCACCTGCTTTAAACGACACCAGTGACTGTTTATTAAGTGGTCGCATTAGCGGGGTTTCACTGTATATTAAAGTTCCTGATTTGGAATAAAAGATAAATCGACATTGGATGTACATGTATTGCATTAGTACATTGGATGTATTTAATTACTACATTGGATTAATTGAATTACTACATTGGATGTATTGCATTACAACATTGGCTGTATTGAATTACTACATTGGATGTATTGCATTACTACATTGGATGCATTGCATTACTATATTGGATGATTGCATTACTACATTAGATGTATTGCATTACTACATTAGATGTATTGCATTACTACATTATATGTATTGCATTACTACATTGAATGTATTGCATTGCTACATTGGATGTATTGAATTACTATATTGTGGATGTATTGAATTACTACACTGGATGTATTGAATTACTACATTGGGTGTATTGCATTAGTACATTGGATGTATTGCAGTACTACATTGGATGTATTGCATTAGTACATTGTATGTATTGAATTACTATATTGTGGATGTATTGATTTACTAAATTGGATTCCTGATTTGGAATAAAAGACAAATCGACATTGGATGTACATGTATTGCAGTACTACATTGGATGTATTGCATTAGTACATTTGATGTATTGAATTACTATATTGGATGTATTGAATTACTACATTGGATGTGTTGCATTACTACATTGGATGCATTGCATTACTACATTGGATGTATTGCATTACTACATTGGATGTATTGCATGACTACATTCACCTTGGTATGAGATCACTTGTCCTGTATTAAGCTACCACTTGATCTAGCACACAGAACTATACATTTTAGGTGGTCGCATTAGCGGGGTTTTACTGTAGTCTGTTTGCAAAGGTTATATGAGGGAAAATATATTAACACGTATTAAATTACCTCTATTTAAAAGCGCACACCGTATGAAGTCTGTCTAAATGGTGATCAATTAGTTATAGCTGCAAAAAGCTTTAAACTCCAGCTAAAAGATCAGCCATATCTTATTACAGTAAAACGTGTAGATGTTTCTGAGAAATCAGATGAATTCTTAGAAAGATTTAAATAAGGGTCTAGCAAAATGAACAAACCAAGACCAGTTAGTTAAGTCAGAGACATATACATACATATTACTTGACAGAAATAGGCATCTATCACAATTTCTAAAATGATGCTGATATCTGAAAAAACATGACTGCCAGGGTCGGGGCCACATTTTCTGTCAGTATTTCAACGATTTCGGCGCTTTGATTTTTATTTCCAATGCAGATATTTTTGACACCAAAATATGAAATATTTTATTAGGAACTACGGATACTTTACAGATATAGTTCTGAATTCGCTAACAGTACCGATTCTGATATGAGGGCTCATAAAGAATGCCCCAATGAACTTCTCTTATTGATTGGTCAAGCTATCATGACCAAAATGACATATTTACAGGTTCATATGATATTGAATAAGTATTGTCCATTTGGAATTACTAATGCAGACGTCACAATCCTCCAAGAAAAAAAAATGTCAAAAAGATCGTCTAACTGTATTATCGGTCTGGTGATTATGACCAAAATTACATGTGCACAGTGGCACATGATGACAAAGAAGTATACAAAGCTTGAGAAAGATTCATAGAAAGATGACCGAGTAATGCTCCGGACAAAACCGGACAGGCTGATGAACGGACAGACAGACTGATCAACAGTCAAAGTGATTGCGGTATACCCCGCTCAACTAGTTGGAGGGGTGGGGGGGGGGGGTTAATAAAAGTTAAAACCGTGGGAACAAACATTAGTATTTTGCACATAATTTCAAAATGAATTGCTCATAAATGGTTGTGGTTAAATGGTTTCTGGGGCATTATTCTTGCGCCTCTTTCCAAATAATCATGTACAGTTCATAAAAACAAAAATGAAATTACTATTAATGTCTGTGTTAAATGAATACTATTTTAATGAAGTTCAACTGAATACCCAAATACTTCATTGTGAATTGGGAGTATATAGTACAATATACACGCACCAAGAATTTTTTAAATTCCATGCCTTGACTTTACAATTTCCACAAGTGACTTCAAAAACAACAGGGGTCATCTAGTAGTCAAGACTAATCACAACACCAAGTTTGAAGATCCTAAGCCAACCCCTTGAGCAGTTATTGATTGGAAACGATTTTACAAGTTAAGGTCATGGTGACTTTGACCCTTGACCTAGTGACCTCAAAAATAATAAGGGCTATTTAGTGGTTATGACCAATCACCACAGCAAGTTTGAAGATCCCAAGTCAAACCCTTAGGCAGTTATTGATCGGAAACCATTTCACCAGTTAAGGTCATAGTGACCTTGACCTTTGACCTAGTGACCTAAAAAATAATAAGGGCTATTTAGTGGTTATGACCAATCATCACAGCAAGTTTGAAGATCCCAAGTCAAACCCTTAGGCAGTTATTGATCGGAAACCATTTCACCAGTTAAGGTCATGGTGACCTTGACCTTTGACCTAGTGACCTCAAAAACAATAGGGGTCATCTAGTGGTCGTGACCAACCACCACAGCAAGTTTTTGATGATCCTACGCCAAGCCGTTTATCAGTTATTGATCGGAAACCGTTCGATCTACCGACCGACCGACAGACAGACAGACCGACCGACCGACCGACATGTGCAAAGCAATATACCTTCATTTTTTTCAAAAATGGGAGTGAGTATAAATATGTGCAGACGACAGAGTGCAGAAATTTAATTTAGGACAAACAGGCAATAAACGCCACCATTGAGTCAGTCAGTCACATCGCTATGTTCTTACAATGTCTTAATTAAGTGATGTTATTATGTACATTCATCATGGACATATTATTTCCATATTTGTTTGTATCAATGGTAATACAAAACAGACTGTTATAAACAACACACTTAACAGTGACGCATTTCAATGTCGATTCACAAAACACTGCAGCTTGACTTGTTTCTTGTACGTTTAGAACATGGCATTTCTATGACTTCGTCACATATGACATTTTGCATTATTGCAAAAGTGAGAACTTGCTTGAAATTGATATTACCCAATGAAACAAGTCCATCTTTAACCCTTTCCTTCAAAAATACGCCTTTTCACGCCTTTGCAAATAGCGCAGACCCAGATCAGACGGCTCCTATTAACGCAGTCTGATCAGGGTATGTTCTATTTGCTTATGGTATGACATGGATCCGATTCTACAGTTTCTGACTGAGCTAAATGACACGTGTTCATGTGAAAATTACTATAATTCAATTTACTATTAATGGTATCATTGTTTCTTGCATGAATATTCCTCCGGTGAAACGTTAAACGTTCACCAATGGCGCTCCCATGCTGGCTGTATATCGATAAAAGGCAGCGCTATTGTCACTGACAACGAGTCTCTTAAAGGAACAGTATGACTGGGGATAAACGAAGGATTAACGTGTGGTAGCGCGTACAATTATCTTATATCGGCGCTTTAAACAGAAATATATCCACAGAAGTGTGACAAAAAAGACAGAACAATTAAATGTATGAATTATGGACATCTGCGGAAAGTTGGTAAGTTTTCACCTTTTTACTTAAAATTTCGTCGTTATTGGTTTTGTTGATAATATCGAAGACTTTTTCAATGAAAGTATTCTTGAATTTCTCTTCTAAAACATAATTCGAGTGTCAATCAGCTTTGATCCTGATGAGACACCGAGTTACTCGTTGTCTGATCTGGATCCAAACTGTTTGGGTGGTTATCATGGAATCGTCTTTATCGGATTTTTCATTTGAAAAGAGCAAATTTAAAGGTTTTGGAGAATGTGTAAAGTATATTATCTATGCAACCACAGAACTCCTTTGCATTTAGCTATGATAGTTGATATGAGGAACTCTCTGAAATAATATATTTCTGCAATTTTAATGTAAAATACTGTGAATATAAGGTAAAATGCAGTTCTGCCGTGTGGATATAAATGTGGTAACAAAAGATCTTAATTTTTCTGTAAACTTGCCAAATATGGAGACTTAGATATTGGCTGCAGTGGTTCTATGTCGCTATGTAAATGTTTTAATATTGTATTTTAAGTTGAGAACTAAATTGAAAAGCAGAACAACAGATAAAGGTGCGTGCTCAAATACTAAATCGGTAATTCTCAACCAAACCCTATGTTGTGACCACTCTTTAGAATCGTCTCGAAGAGAACCCTATGTTGTGACCACTCTTTAGAATCGTCTCGAAGAGACGATTCTGAAGAGTGGTCGCAGCATAGGGTTTGGTGGAGAAATAAAGAAGTTTGGTATCCATGAAATATAATCAAATTGTTTGTTGATTTTTGTACTTGTGTTTCTATTACAAACCCCACTTCTATACCCACAGTGTTACCATAGGAAGGAATTACTCAACTCTTTACTCCACGAATGTTCATGTAAAAAATAAGGACATCATGAATATTAATTGGATTAATCTTTATGATAGCACAGGAATGTTTGGCCATGGCACAAACTGTGGAATCATATTTTATTATATTATTTGATAAGCCAACAGAGCAGATCCTGATCAGACGGCTCCTATAGGAGCCGTCTGATCTAGGTCTGCTCTGTTTTGCAAAGGCATAGAAAGGCATATTTATGAAGTAAAGCATTAAACTTTTGAATGCGAAAATAGAGAATAATAGGTTAGTGCCGTAGATGGGACGCTTTATCCGACGAGGGGAGAAAACGTTGAGGCGAGGCTTGCCGAGCCTCAACTGTTTTCTCTCCGAGTCGGATAAAGGCGTCCCATCTACGGCACTAACCTATTATTCGATTTATCCAGTCAATATAGTTAAATGTATTTTTATAGACTCATAACACTCTTGAAATAATTTACATTGAAAATGCAGTTTTTCGATCAACGGATCCCTCCCTTTTCACTTCCATTTAGACGTAAATAGATTTAAAGAGCTACCGCAGAGGAATATAGTTTCGATACTTGTATTACTAGAAGGGAAACGTGGTTGAATTTGAAAAATAAGATGATTTGAATCGAGGGTCGATAAGTTATTTCAAACAGACATGATCTATATTCTTTGGTCAAATTCGAGTTACGTAGTCTCGGTTTCTATTTTTAGATTCTACCTAACGTCACTCAGAAATCGATGGAACTGAACAGGCTATATTTAGGTTTATGACTATCACCGCCCCTGTAAGAGTTTATCAATCAAATAATCATGAGAGTGAAAAGAAAACATTTACTATTTATCTGTCAATCTTTGCTTCCAGGTTTGATTTTATCAAAAACGGGTTTTGCCAGCGGTGGATTAAATTAATAAAAATGATAAATCAACGTCATTTTGTATGTGGCCTCAGTGGCGTAATCGGTAAGGGCGACGTCTCTAGAGAGATTAGAATTAGTTTTTGTAGGATCAGGCGCGGGTTCGAATCCAGCTGTAGCCAATTATTTTTATTTTTTCCCATTTGAATAATTCTTCTGGTGACCAAATAGATCTGTTAGATCTATTCCATCAACATGTTTATGAATATTTACAGAAAACTAAAATAGTTCCATGGTTATAGAATCATTACGCCTATCTACTAACCTAATAAACCTTCCACTACCGGAAGTAACCAAATAAACCTAAGTTTATTTGCACCCCCTTTATTATGTCACTAGAGAAGCCTGGTGACTGGATAAAACAAGTACATTGGTATTTGTAAACAGTGTAGATCCAGATCAGAGAAACCCTCTGAACAGGGTCTGCACTGTTGGTTCCAACACTCCTCTAAGATTTCAAACATTTTACTGAGTGAACTCTATCGTTAAATACTGATGGGTCATTCAACTCAAACGTCCGTTTGTTGCACTATTTAACGTTATTATCCGGCGTCTTATATGGATTCCCGCTGTTTGTAACTCCAATCAAATACCACTTAGCAGGATGTAAATGTATTAACCCATCCCTTCACATTGACGCCTTTTGACGCCTCTGTAAAAATCTCTGTTTGAAACCATAGTGATGAATAGAGCATTTGCTCCTTAGGAGCAAATGCTCTATTTATCACAATGGTTTCAAAACTACACAATTCTATGTTTTCCTTTTCTCTTGTAAAGGTGCCTTTAGATTTATTCAAAGAGGTTTGGGTCTAAAATTAGTTTATGGGGTATTGGGTTAAACTACTCGGATCGTGTTTGATCAACAACAAATCTATTTTCCTCATTATTTACCAATCTTCATGTAGCTTAAGTGTCGATTATTTGACGCGAATATGAATAAATGCGTGCATTTATTACAAACATTATTAAAGTGATATAGTTGAATACTATTTCTAGTAAATAATTTTACGTCACGGTTTTACGTCACAGATTATATGTATCTGGGACATTCTGATAGTATAAGCAAGCTGTATACTATATTTAAAGAAGACATCTATGTGGATGATAAATCTATAAAATAATAAAATATACAAGTTATTTAAAAGCATTAGAATTGTAATGTTGAGTTATGTCATTCAATATGGCATTCTGTCATTCAAATGGTTATATAACTCCGACAAAGAAATACTAAATTCAGTTTCAACTTTATTTTCAGGTTTATTTCAAAATCTTGTAAAGTCTCTCTGAAGTTGACAGTGTTGTTTATAAGACTTGTATGTGAGAAACGCTCACTAAGCCCATACATCCAACAAATTAAAAGACAAGAAAAGAGACGGCAACATATTTAGTAGGATCTGTCTTAACCCATTCTCTCATAGACTATTTTTAGATACAACCTCTTTGGATGCATCTACCGAAAAGGAGCATGAACTAGAGAAAAGGATCTTTTTTTAGAATTTTGTAATTTGAAACCATTGTGATAAATAGAGCATTTTCTCCTATATCTAACAGGCTAATGCAGGTCGCAAGTCGCAAGTAATACTGAAAGCTCCTACAGAAGATTTCGACATTGCTTGCGACTTGCATCAAGTTGACGCATGTCTTTACAAATAAATGCAATGGTGATTTTTTATAACAATTCTGTATTGCAAATTTTGGAAGGGATCGAATTTTTAACACGAGTTATATCGAAGTTCGAGTTATCGAGGTTCTACTATAGCTGATTTCTAAGCTACGTGTCTTGATTCATTTCAATTTGCAAGTACAGTTGAACTTCGATATCTCGAACTTCAAGGGACCATACAAATAAGTTCGAGGTTACAGAGGTTCGAGTTATCCGATTTTTAATCTGAACAATTTACCAATATCAACAGCTTAATGCAGGTCTATAGTAATGCTGAAAGCTCCTAAAGGAGCTTTCAGCATTACTTTATAACTGCATTAAGTTGTCACACGTGTATCTAGATATGCGTAATTATACATTTTAGAGTAATTCTATATTATATATTTTGGAAGGACTGAACTTTTAGTTCGATTTATCCCGAGGTTCGAGTTATCCGAGTTCGAGATATCGAAGTTCAACTGTATATCTGTAAAATACGCTTTCAAAGAATTGTGTTGCCTGGTTTTTAATCACAGTAGTCATGAGGGTTATCGATCAAAGAGAGCTGAGAATTCTCTTGAATAGCTGAGAGAGAGTCTGTGAACTTCTAACAAACAATAGATAATATTACACTACGGACATAATACTCCTCCAAACTATGTAGTACATGTATTTGCAAATATCAGAACATCTAATTGCTCCCATGAGACTTGAGGTAGTAGTCTCATTCTGCATTTACTTCAACTCACGTTCTAATGTCTAGCGCTATGTACTCCAGGCTACTTAGTTTTGACCGTTATTGGATTATATGGACACTAAGAGAGAAATCATCCATATGCGGCAGTTCCCTTGCTGTTACATTATCCACATGTATAATTACATTATACATCAATTCCTTGCCCATTCTTACGAGACGTGAGGAAAAACAATGACAAAAGATTTTTTATCTGTAATGTTTGCAGAGGCACATGTGAATTGCTGAAATTAAAATAATAAGAATAACTCCTGTATTTCTCCACCAATATAGGAGTTAGGAGTTATTCTCCATCGTCTCTGAGACGAGACGATTCTAAAGAGTGACCACAACATAGGGCGAAGAAATGATTCTAAAGAGTGATCACAACTTAACCCATTCCCTCATATTGACGACTTTTGACGACTCTGTTACTGTAAAAATCACTTTGTGAAACCATTGTGATAAATAGAGCATTTGCTCCTATAGGAGCAAATGCTCTATTTATCACAATGGTTTCAAACGACAAAATTCTAAAAAAAATCCTTTTCTCTAGTTAATGCTCATTTTCGGTAGATTTATTTAAAAATAGCATATGACGTAATGGGTTAAGGCTTGATGAAGAAAATGCGATTTTAGTATCTGATTACTCCTCTTTATTTACTGTTCTGATTTAACCACGCTTCGAAACAAACATGTGTTTTATATCTACTGGGAAAGAGATGCTCATTCCGTAGACACATTCAATATAAACTTATAAAGCCATAAACGTTTACATTAACCATTTTCCCGTTGAATATTTATGTAATAAATTATAACATGAATAGTCGTTAAATGACTTTCTACACTAGCATATATTCACAGGCTTACACTATATGATCAGCTCTGTAATGATTTATAAGCAAACAGAGCAGGCCTTGATCAGACGGCTCATACAGGAGCCGACTGATCTGGGTCTACTCTGTTAGCAAAAGCGTGAGGGAAATGGTTAATAGTCATTCAGTAATGGGTTAAATAGAATCATTAAACTTTCAGTGTGGGGTAGGAGTTATCAATGTCCTTTGCAAACAATGTAGACCCAAATAAGAGTGCTCCTAGAGGAATCCTCTCATCAGGGTCTGCATTGTTTGTTATGTTACATTTTTCTTTAAAAATATCCCTAACTATCCAAGATGAACTTGACCTGTTTGAAATCTAGAATAGTCTATTCCAAAAGTCAGCGTTTAAAGGATTTATGACAGTTGATCTAAATAGGAGATTGTATCGGATAACGACAGCATGTGTTGTCTCTTTCCTCACTGATTCACAGAACAAGAAGTCTCAGAAGTTCTGGTTCTTATTTAAGCATTTAGCGTCTTGAATAAGTAATTGTCTGATGGAATTAGACTCGTCCTTACGGTCATTTTCAAGCTACAGTAATTATTAGAACGAACTGAAAGCTGATTTTCATTGATTTTTTATCCTAAAGATTCTCGTCAGTTTAGAATAAGTTCTGAAGGGAGGTGATAAGTTTGAAGAAAGTCATGGTAATCAATTCCAGTACTTATATTAGTACTAATTAAAAATAAATGTAGTATCAATACGTTCATTGCTTAAAATGAATCAGTGAGGAGTTTCACACAAAAAAAGTTTGGAAATATTTTGTACAGAAATTAGCTTTTTATCATGGTGCTGTTTGGGTGACTGTGTGTGTTGTACGAGTGTATGTGATGTTTCCTGCATGACGCATACATTTACTTTTGTTTTTGTTCTAATTCTGATTTTTTTTTCCTTTTTCAGCATTTGATGTGACGGTTTGACAAAGAAACACAATTGGTAAAGTGCCTTGTCATAAGACGACAATCAGAAACTCAACATGAATATTCAAAAGCACAGTGAAGGTCTACTCCAGTATCTACATGGGCCTACTGAGTCCCAGAAAACAGATGGCGATGACAGAACAGCCATGAACTCGTCGTGGGACCCATGCGATGTTTCAGATCTCAATCAATCGCACTGTCGCTCCATTGTATCCGAATTCAAGTCTTCGAATCATTGGTTCTCACCAGCATCAGAGGTGATAGTTGTTATCTGCTATTGTCTGGTCATCGTCCTTGGAATTCTAGGTAACTCAATCGTGGTGTATGTGGTGCTGAAATTCAAACACCTCCAGAAGCCGAGAAACATACTCATTCTAAACCTTTCTGTATGCGGTATCATTATGTGTTGTGCTTGCATGCCATTTTCACTCATTCGCCTCACTCTGAAGAACTGGCAACTAGGTGAGGCAATGTGCAGAATAAGTCCTTCATTACAAACATTGGATGTGTTCGTTTCCACGTTTTCTATCGTTGCTATTGCTGTAGACCGTTATTCAGCGATCGTGTGTGCGTCACGTGAGGCGAGCAATAAGCGGCTTGTTTATTACTCCATTGCGCTGATGTGGTTTGTATCCATATTGCTCTGCATTCCAATGCTGACATTCCACAGTGTTCACGACGTGTATCCAGAATCAATGGATGTTAAACTGTACAAGATTTGTATGGAAATTTGGCCAGCAGATATATGGAAAAAGCTTTATACCACATGCGTGTTGGTGATCCAGTACGCTGCTCCTCTAATGATTATATCATGTCTTCATGGGAAAATTTGTCAGTTTCTTCGGCTGCGCATCAATGAAAATCCCAGAACAGAGAGAGAAGCTTCGAGAGTTCTCAGAGAAATCAAGCGTCAAAGAAAAAATATGCTTCTTCTGACAGCCATCGCTGTATCCTTTGCAATTGCATGGCTTCCGTTGACAGTGCTCAATACGCTAGCGGACTATGACTACTCTCTGTTCATGAATCGCCAATTCAACCATGCTTACGCATACTGTCTCCTAGCGGCCATGTTTTCAGCTTGCATGAATCCAATTATTTACGGCTGGTTCAATACAAACTTCCGCACTGCGTTTCTTCAGGTGCTGTGTGTACAGAGGAAGTCGCGAGGGGAAAACATGGAAATGGCAACTATCAAGAATGACTCTAAAGGGAACAGCAGTCAGCCATTCAAATTCTACAGTAGTTTGCAACTTGAAATGCCCATTTCCAGAAGTAAAGGATCCCGGTCCAGTTGCCGATCTACACGATCTGTCAGTCCTAAGTTGCCAGAAGCTCCCTGTGAGGAAAAGGAAGTTGAAGATCAAGGCGGCAGTTAACTGATTCTAACAATTACGTCACTGCTAAGCTGATTTTACGACATACCCAGACAAAGGGGTCGCATCCATTGTATTCTCACGCGAATCTTTCAGATGTAAATATTGTTTACTGGCTGTTCGTTTGTAATTTGTCAGTCAATCCAGTATTGCAAATCAATGAAAAACAAAAAAATATTTTGTCAAATTGTTATTTTATTTATAAGCAAAACAATATGTTTACATGTAGAGGGTTTGTTATTAAATTTGTTCACATAGTGTTGTTCAACTACATGTATACATTTAAACCTGACTTAAGCGGCCATTATTTTATTGAACATAATAGTCTTAACAATCTTAAAAAGCAGGTGGTTGCTTAATGCAGCGCCAAAGTAATGCAGAAAGCTCCTATAGGAGCTTTCTGCAGTACTTTTGACCTGCATTAAGCTACCACATGCCTTACAGACTCATTTAGATCTCTTTTTGATGGCAGCTTAAGGCAGTTTCTACTGTATACAGGTTACTACAAGGCGCCATGAAACAGACTATTCGACTTTGGAAACACAGAACAATATTGGACACGAGACTCGGAGCAGCCTTAGAGCCTCATTTAATATCCAAGATAAGGATATATAATGCTTAACCTTTGTCAGAATCAGCAGTATTTTGCTTTCTAAACTGGCAAACGCTATGGACCTTGATAACACTCTCCCATATCTTACACAACGACTGGTCTTCGTCAACAGTATGCTTGTTTCTCATCACGCAGTTCACGCATGTATACACACTTGTATTAATCCTTGTCAGTAGCTCAGACGTGGCAAGTCCACTTGTCAGTAGTTTAGACGCGGCAAGTCCACTTGTCAGTAGCTCAGACGTGGCAAGTCCACTTGTCAGTAGCTCAGACGCGGCAAGTCCACTTGTCAGTAGCTCAGACGCGACAAGTCCACTTGTCAGTAGCTCAGACGCGACAAGTCCACTTGTCAGTAGCTTAGACGCGACAAGTCCACTTGTCAGTAGTTTAGATGCGACAAGTCCACTTGTCAGTAGTTTAGACGCGGCAAGTCCATTTGTCAGTAGCTCAGACGCGGCAAGTCCACTTTTCAGTAGTTTAGACGCGGCAAGTCCACTTGTCAGTATTTCAGACGCGACAAGTCCACTTGACATACACTGATTGCATATTCTAAACTCTCTTTTTCAATTTACGACTAGTAAAGAAGTGAATATCTCAATTGTGAACACATACTGAATATACCTGAGGTTCGTTCTAAACCCTTAATGCAGAACAATTTTCGCCCTTCAATAATTGTCAGCCTAACTTAAAGAACAAACTGAATTACAAAGGTCCAGATAAGATAGGTAAAGTTAAAATATTTTCAAGTATAACTCCTGTATATCTCCTCGAGACGATTCTAAAGAGTGGTCACAACATAGAGGTTGATGGAGAAATTAGGATTTTAGTAATTGAGAACGCACCTTTGTCTGTTGCTCTGGAATTAGACTTATAGACATATTTACTACACGTTTTGCTTATTAACCCATTACCGCATATGCTATTTTTAGATCCAACCTCTTTGATTAAATCTACCAAAAAGGTACATTTACTAGAGAAAAGGAAATTTTCAGAATTTTGTAGTTTTTTTTAAACCATTGTGATAAATAGAGCATTTGCTCCTATGGAGCAAATGCTCTATTTATCACAATGGTTTCACAAAGTGACCTTTATAGAAGCGTCAAAAGGCATCAATATGCGGGAATGGGTTAACAAAGAGTAGCCTGTCTTGCTGAAGATCGTATGAACAAAACAAAACACGAAAGTCCTAATATATCACAGTCACTAATACTCGGACAGACGAAATTCTAGGTACAGCAATTAAAGATAAATTATTGTAAACTGGAATGGAATAAGTTAATCTACGTCCTGCTGAACAAATTACTTTTACACATTTTTACAGTTTTTACACAATTGTTAACTCCAGTACTTTTTTCAAAATTCAAGCTATAGCTAATCTAGCAATCAGGGTGTCAAATTGTTTGGATCCTGATGAGACGGCGAGTAACTCGGTGTCTCATCTGGATCTAAACTGCTTTACATTTGTAACCGCATCATGTTAACCCTTTCCTCCATAGATACACTTTTCTACGCCTCTGTAATAGTCACTTCTTGAAACCATTGTGATAAATAGAGCACTTGCTCCTAAGGAGCAAATGCTCTATCTATCACAATAGTTTCAATACTACATAATTCTAACATTTTCCTTTTCTTTAGTAAATGCTCCTTTTCGGTAGATTCAATCAAAGAGGTTGGGTCTAAAATAGCATATGAGGTAATATTTTAACCCTTCGCTTGCTATTCACGTCAATATACCTACCTGTAAATAGTGAAGACCCAGATGAGACAGTTCCCGCAGGAGCTGTCTCACCAGGGTCTGCACTATTTAAAGTTGATTGTGCAACCAATGCACCCCATAGCAGTGATACTTGTACACAGTGAAGATATATGTAATAATACAACAGGGCATGTGTAAAGAAGGAGAAATCTGTTTTAAAATTCAGCAAGAGAAAGGTTAAGAAGACTATACCGATGCTTTGAACGTACCTTCATTGTTTACATAGCAACCGAATCGATGGACAACATTGACATGTCGCAGATGATGCATTAAGGTTTTTCATTGTACAGAAACATGGCAAACAAAAATAGGAGTTCAAAACAACACATTCAGTCTCGTTTTTTTCCTTTTCTGTATTTAGATCTGCTTATCTGCTCAACACATATGTTACCTGTCTACTCGTTAATCGATTAATGTCTGTTACAGTGAGGAAGGACGGCTGGAATTAAATGACAGCGTTGTAGGTTTGTATCATATATTTTCATACGTATCTAAATTCTGAAGGGAGGTGATTCCCCGAGAGCAAACATTGCAACACAAAAAGAGAAAACTGCAGACTCGGTTTTATTGAGTCTGTTTATTAACAGTAATTGAAAGTGCAACACTGCTCACACCCCCTAACACCGGCTTAAGCGGTATTCAATTTTCAGAACAAGAAGTACTGAAATCCATGATCTCGAAAGATCAGAAGGTATAACAACACTGAGAATGAAGTACGGGGCGACGTTTTACGTTTTTACGACGTTTTAAGTTTATTTTCTATCGTTCATCGCCAGGAGGAAAATATGTTAAGATAAATAGATTTTTACTGATTGTTTATACATACAATGTATTGATTGTTTATACATATATTGTACTTTATTAATTCTAGTAAAGCTGTTGCAAGTAGTTTTAGAGTTACTTTTCATTTCTTTATAAGTTTTTTCTGTTCTGTATCGCAGACATATTAACTTTTTACCCATTACCTCATATGCTATTTTAGATCAAACCTCTTTGAATTAATCTACCGAAAAGGAGAATTAACTAGAGAAAAGGAACATTTTAGAATTTTGTATTTATCACAATCGTTTCATAAAATGACTTTTACAGAAGCGTCAAAAGGCGCCAATATAAGGGAATAGGTTAATGTGCTGGAACCGAATATATAAGATACTTGCAAAACAGTGTAGACCCAGAGCAAAGGGAGCTCTTTGACCAGGGTCTACACTATTTGTCATAAGAATAATTTTCTTCAGTGATATGTGTTGATGCAATTTCTGTTTAATATTCAGAAAAGAGGGGAGCCAGTTTTACTTATTCAACAGATTAAGGGTTATTAATTATTTACATTTTTTCTGCATAGTCATGGTTATCTTTGCAACAGTTTGGCTCAAGATGAGACGATCAGTAACATGGCTTCTCTTCAAAATCAAAACCGTCTGATGTTCGGGTCTTTTCCGTCTGATGTTCGTGTCTTTTGTTTCTTTTATTATTAGAAATAAAATGCATTATACATCTACAGAAGAGTCCCTCTAAAGAGATTATTTAATGAATAAAAAATGATGTCATTTAAAGCAGGTGTTTGCTTAAGGCAAAAGCGAAAGTAATGCAGAAGCTCTTATAGGAGTGTTCTGTATTACTGTTATCCTGCATTATGCTACCAAATGACTTTGGAATCCAGAATAATGCCTCGTTTACTTGGTTAGAGAAACTTAACTATAAATACCGGGGGTCACGGGTTTGATCCCCCGCTTTATATACGCGTACGCGTATGATATCAAAGACTTGTCCTGATAGCAGTGAAGGGGGTAACACTAAACAATATGTTATTATGCGTGGTGGTCGTATTAACCCATTATCGCATATGCTATTTTTAGACCCAACACTTGTTTTAACCCATTCTCTCCTATGCTATTTTTAGACCCAACCTCTTTGAATAAATCTACCAAAAAAGGAGCATTAACTATAGAAAAGGAGAGTTTTAGAATTGTGTAGACTTGAAACCATTGTGATAAATAGAGCATTTGCTCCTATGGAGCAAGTGCTCTTTTTATCACAATGGTTTCAAAATGGGAATTTTATAGAGGCACAAAATGCGTCACTAAGGTGTAATATGTTAATAAATCTACCGAAAAGGAGCAATTATTAGCTAAAAGGCGAATTTAAGAATTGTGTTTGAAACCATTGTGATTAAATAGAAAAATTTGCCCTTGTGGAGCAAATGCTCAATTTATCATAATGGTTTCAAAAAGTAACTTTTACAGAGGCGTCAAATGGTGTCGATGTGAGGGAAAGGGCTAACAGTGTTGGAATGTGTTGTGATAAAATACAAGAGGGGCCCCGCCGTAGAGGTAACCAAAGACGACAATACGACCATACACATACTGTCAGTTTTCATATAATTATACCTTTTCGCCATTAATACGCAAATTCTACGTCTTTGCAAACGGTAGACCTAGATCAGAGGTTCCTGTAGGAGCCATCTGATCAGGGTCTTCTCTGTTGGCTTATGATTTAATATTGATATGATTCTGAAGTATCTGCCATGGCGGAAAATGCAAGTTTCCATGTGATATTATAAAAATTAATCTAATTAATATTCATGATGCCATTATTTCTTACATGAATATTCATGGAGTAAAGGATTACTAAAATTACCTGAAAAAAATATGTTATTAATATCTATGATGTCAGTTTTTAACATGAATATTGATTGAGTAAAGTATCTAACCGATAAAACACTTTGACAGATCCATCAGACATACAAAATCAATATATTTTAACCCATTACCTCATAGGCTATTTTAAGATCCAACCACTTTGAATAACTCTATCGAAAAGGAGCATTAACTAGAGAAAAGGAAAGTTTTAGATTTTCGTAGTTTGAAACCATTGACCGTGATAAATAGAGCATTTGCTCCTATAGGAGCAAATGCTCTATTTATCACAATGGATTCAACAGATGACTTTTACAGAGGCGTAGAAAGGCGTATTTATGGAAGAAAGGGTTGACGCAAATTCTTGCTGAACTAAATATCCGCAAACGCCCGCACAGATCGATGTTGCCGCTGAAGTATTGACTTCCGCCGATATTTCACAAGATTTATCGTCCCCCGTTCCTGTTTGACGAAAGTTCGTTTGACTAAACAACGTAAACCTTTTCTTAACCCTTTCGACGCCAAATTTCTAATTGTCGCCTGCAATCGAATTTTGTTAAATAATATGGTAAAATAAAGAAATGAGATAAATAAATGCAAATTTCAAAGGAATTAAGCACAGATATTGAAATAGAGACTGAGACAAAAAGTGAAGTCCATGATCAGACGCCGCCTTGAAAAGGCGGCGTCTGATCTGAGACTGCACTATTTGTCGTGGTGCATTTTTGCGACTTCGGCGGTGAAAGGGTTAAATCCTCCATAACAACAGGCACCACTATTCACGAAACAGAACTTATCACACAACCAGTCTAGCGTGCGTCAGTTAAGCCTAGCTTCTTAATACAGAAATGTGCGTATGCTCTAACAGTCGACGTTCACAACAGGATGTCTTATGTTAGATAGTCGTGACGTCGTATGTTAGATAGTAGTGACGCCATATGTTAGATAGTAGTGACGTCAAATGTACATAAGTTCTAACATGCCACAATCACAACAGCGTGTCTTATGTTAGAACTTACGTCATATGTTAGATAGTCGTGACGTCATATGTTAGATAGTCGTGACGTCATATGTGCGTAAGTTCTAACATACGACAATCACAACAGGATGTCTTATGTTAGATAGTCTGACGTTGTATGTTAGATAGTCGTGACGTCATATGTTACATAGTCGTGACGTCAAATGTGCGTAAGTTCTAATATTCTACAATCACAACAGCATGGCTTATGTTAGAACTTACGTCATATGTTAGATAATTGTGACGTCATATGTTAGATAGTCGTGACGTCATATGTGCGTAAGTTCTAACATACGACAATCACAACAGGATGTCTTATGTTAGATAGTCGTGACGTCATATGTTAGATAGTGCAGACGTCATATGTTAGATAGTAGTGACGTCACATGTGCGTAAGTGCTAACATACGACAATCACAACAGGATATCTTATGTTAGATAGTCGTGACGTCATATGTTAGATAGTCGTGACGTCTTATGTGCATAAGTTCTAACATACGACAATTACAACAGGATGTCTTATGTTAGATATTCGTGACGTCATATGTTAGATAGTCTTGACGTCATATGTTAGATAGTCGTGACGTCATATGTTAGATAGTCGTGACGTCAAATGTGCGTAAGTTCTAATATACGACAATCAGAACAGGATGTCTTATGTTAGAACTTACGTCATTTGTTAGATAGTCATGACGTCATATGTTAGATAGTCGTGACGTCATATGTTAGATAGTTGTGACGTCCAATGTGCGTAAGTTCTAACATACGACAATCACAACAGGATGTCTTATGTTAGATAGTCGTGACGTCATATGTTAGATAGTGCAGACGTCATATGTTAGATAGTAGTGACGTCACATGTGCGTAAGTGCTAACATACGACAATCACAACAGGATATCTTATGTTAGATAGTCGTGACGTCATATGTTAGATAGTCGTGACGTCTTATGTGCATAAGTTCTAACATACGACAATTACAACAGGATGTCTTATGTTAGATATTCGTGACGTCATATGTTAGATAGTCTTGACGTCATATGTTAGATAGTCGTGACGTCATATGTTAGATAGTCGTGACGTCAAATGTGCGTAAGTTCTAATATACGACAATCAGAACAGGATGTCTTATGTTAGAACTTACGTCATTTGTTAGATAGTCATGACGTCATATGTTAGATAGTCGTGACGTCATATGTTAGATAGTTGTGACGTCCAATGTGCGTAAGTTCTAACATACGACAATTACAACAGGATGTCTTATGTTAGATAGTCGTGATGTCATATGTTAGATAGTCGTGACGTCAAATGTGCGTAATTTCTAATATACGACAATCAGAACAGGGTGTCTTAATTTAGAACTTACGATGCGATATTTTCGTCGTACGATCTTTCGTAAACGGACCCCTGGTGTCAATAAAATCATAAAATAAATCATTCACTTTACATTTTCAGCACTGTGCGAAAGTATAATTATAACCAATTCCATAGTTTCGACTTAAACCAACTAAGCACCGTGGAGATGTCTGATGACCCCCTCCTATAGCCGCGGGGCAAACAAGTCTCGCACGGTATTAATATCCCTACCGATTATCCCCACCCATTGCGGACTACTTAATAACCTCATACATATTCATAAACACACAGAAGATACATGGTTGATTAAGTGGAGGTTGGCAAGGACGTTTGGAAACGCTCAATACTGTTAATAATACTGTGTCGTGATTTTTTAAACAAGTAACCAACTACAAGAAGTGTAATACGAAATATAATAATACACTTTATAAATAGAAACCAATAGCTGCCAAGCATTTACATCACGTGACAGTCCTATATTATGAGGTAATTATAACAGCTTGTGTCCCATATTGAAATGTATTGGACGAGTACATACATGTAATAGGGAAAAGCTACCTCGTCGAATATAGTTTCACGGCTATATACGTTATACAATAAAACCTCTCTATAACGGCCATTAAATTACATCAAGTATTTTGTGTTAAAGGCAGGTGTCTGCTTAAAGCAAGGTGGAAGTAAAACAGAACGCTCCCATAGGATCGTTCTGTTTTTCTTTTACATTGCTTTAAGCAGCCACCTGCCCTAAATACCAACTAATTAACACAATTTAGTGGCCGTTAAAGAGAGGTTTTCCTGTATAATGACATATTTATTTTACACTACTGAATGCTACTCAAATAATCAACTACTGTGCGTCTGTCAATATTTGTACATGCATAATTTTAAATGCGTAAAGTGTGGTAATTCGTTGAGTTCATGAGAAGACAGGCTTGCATATGTCTAGTATTGTTTTTAATGCATAAATTTACCAAGTGCTTTTTTATTTATTTATTCATATTATCAGCTGTTTGAATGAATAACGCGATATATTCCGCATGAACTTATATTGGACTCGTGTCGAGTCGAATATGGATTTGAACCTGGATTACGAATTTTCTTGAACTGTTGCGCGATGCAAATGCATGGCAGTATTATTTTACATTTATAACGTGAATAATAAAAATCCGTATTGTGCGGCTGAAATCCATATGGAATCGTCCGGAGTCCAATATGAGTTCGTGTGAAATAACTCGTCAGTTATCGTCAGCAACCCTTGAATAGCAAGCGGTGGTGTAAATAATACGTCGTTCTCTTTATTCCAGTATTACTTTTCACGAATGTGTACACGTCCAATACTTTTCAGTATAATAACATCCTCTAAAGATTGCACTGTCCGTATTTAGTTTTTTTCCTGGCAATCTTTTAGACGAGCATGCATCTACAATGCTACCTTCAGTAGGTAGAGTCTCAGCTTCTAGAGCAGCATGTCACGGGTTCAATTCTCAGCCGCGACATACCAAACTCGTTAAAACTGGAAATATCAGCTTCCATGCTTACGAAAACATTACAAAGTGAGTGCTGCTGTCGGAAAGGTGTAATGAGACCGATTGTAGTATGATGCTAAGTGCCTTTGGCATGTCATTACAGTTATGCATGTGTCGCAAGTAGACACACGTTCGCCATATAACTGAAAGACTCTTGTTGTTGGACGTTAAACCCGATTCACGCACACACCACAACATACATTCCCAACACAACATAGCACAACACATACACAACTCACACACAACACACATACACACCACACACATACCAACCACACACAACGCATACACACCGAATGTACATCTACACCACCGCTACCGCT
Organism: Azorinus chamasolen; assembly: GCA_963576725.1. Lineage (NCBI taxonomy): Eukaryota > Metazoa > Mollusca > Bivalvia > Cardiida > Solecurtidae > Azorinus > Azorinus chamasolen. The sequence continues at coordinate 12,563,587 of OY755245.1, forward strand.
ACCGCTACAACCACACCAGACATATACCAATCACACACATCTCACAACACACACATACATACACACATCCCTCTTATAGTCATTGGATAACGGCACACTACAACCATTGTTCTTGAGAATATCAATTGACCTATATAAGGAAACAGCTAGACCATATAATTATTTCCAAGTAACGAAGTCGTAACTCTATACTTGACCGATAAAGTATAATATATCTCGGTGACTGAATCCCTTGATACCATGGTGTCAATCGTTATTTTTAACCCTTTATGCGCCAAATAAAGTGCTACCAATGCGGTTTGTTCCGTGCACAGAACCTCTGGGACCTTCCTCCGCCTGTAATTAGCTGGACGTCGTGATATGACTGAAATACTGTTAGCCCATTATCGCATAGACAATTTTAAGACCAAACACTTTGAATAAATCTACCGAAAAGGAGCATTGACTAGAGAAAGGGACAATTTTAGAATTCTGTAGTTTGAAACCATTGTGATAAATAGAGCATTTGCTCCTATAGGAGCAAATGCTCTATCTATCGCAACGGTTTCAACAGGTGACTTTTGCAGAGGTGTCAAAAGGTGTCAATATGAGGGAATGGGTTAAAGCGACATAAAATCCCAATAAAAACCAAACCAATCAAAACACCAATTAATTAAATCAAACCAATTAAAAAACACACAGGGTGATTTATATGAAAAAGTCTTGCAATAATAAGAAACTCGTAGAGTGTTCATTGAGTAAGATTTCGGGAGGAACTCATGTGTAGATGGGGTGTGTAGCCGGGTAGAGATTGGGGTGAAACAGTTGTTAGGCTTTAGACTATGTGGCTTGATAGCTCAGTCGGTAGAGTCATGGTAAGCTAAAAACCCTGGGTTCATGTCCCAGTCGAGTCACAACGTTTTCACCATGTTACACTATGATTATATTTTAATCAAAGGTGCAATAGCTGAAAATAGAAGCCGATGAAAACTCTGCCAACAACACATCATTGTGTGGCAGCTAAAGGATTAAATACTAAGACAGAGACTTAAAAGGCAAACAGTTACTCAAAGGGCTTAAGGGTAACCTCTGTCCATGTTGTTAGCGGACATAAAGGGTGTCCCAAAACAAATGGAACCCTGGATGAAATGTGTAAGTAGTATATATGTCGGTTTGGAGGCAAACAAAGATGACGTAATCTTGCATAATCGCGGCCATTTTGTTTCTATATATAGTAACACGAGAGGAGCTCATTTGCATATAAGGAGATTGTAGTTTGTCACGGGTATTCGCGGATAGCAGTCGGTCATGTATGACGTCACATTTAAATTGAGAAAGATCTGGAGCTATACGGTATACAGAGCTGACGTGTATACCTCGATCTGGTAAGTACTCGTGGGCATTGAGGGTCAGGCCCTTTCCTTATCAGACCATGTATTAGAGACACACACGTCTAATAAATAAATATATATATATAAATAAATAAATAAATAAATAAGGTACCTCTTTCTACCATGTATACTCTTCAACGTCCTCAGATCAAATGACTGAAATGACCAAAGTTGTTTTCCTTCAAGCGCATGTGTGGGTAGAGGGCGCTGTATGCGTAGCTATTTTTAGAATGATATCATAGTTATTTTTAGCTACAGTATTTCACCACCATTGCATCAGCCAAGCCTAACAATGGTCTTTACAAACTTCGGGGCTAATCCCCTTTAAGGCTCCATACAGGCTGGGGATCTATTGATAGAGGACCGGAAGTTCTAACAATGGTCTTTACAAACCTCGGGGGCTAATCCCCTTAAAGTCTCCATACAGGCTGGGGATCTATTGATATAGGACCGGAAAGCCTAACAATGGTCTTTACAAACCTCGGGGCTAATCCCCTTAAAGTCTCCATACAGTCTGGGGATCTATTGATAGAGGACCGGAAGGTCTAACAATGGTCTTTACAAACCTCGGGGTTAATCCCCTTAAAGTCTTCATACAGTCTGGGGATCTATTGATAGAGGACCGGAAGGTCTAACAATGGTCTTTACAAACTTCGAGGCTAATCCCCTTAAAGGCTCCATACAGTCTGGGGATCTATTGATAGAGGACCGGAAGGTCTAACAATGGTCTTTACAAACCTCGGGGCTAATCCCCTCAAAGTCTCCACACAGTCTGGGGATCTATTGATAGAGGACCGGAAGGTCTAACAATGGTCTTTACAAACCTCGGGGCTAATCCCCTCAAAGTCTCCACACAGTCTGGGGATCTATTGATAGAGGACCGGAAAGTCTAACAATGGTCTATTTAAACATCACGTTTATTCAAACATCAGGTACATCAAGTTTGATACCCTAAAATTCAAACAAAATGTAAAACTACACACCCTAAGTTTGATATTAACCATACGGGCAGTACTGAAGATATACATATAAGGAATACAGTTGCGTGTTAAGTAACAACAGAAATTATTACAAATTGCACTTGTTCTAAAATCTATTGCAGCTTCGATCAGCTTCTATCCTATTGAAACCTAATAAAAGTGTCAATATATATACACGCTATTCACTCTTGACTTGAAGGTACATATTTATAAACCTTTACATGCACAGTAAATTGCCGTCTGCTGTCATTGCTTTCTCAAAAACAAATAAGAAGTTGTGCTTGGCCTCGTTACAGTAGGGTTAACATTTTATCAACAAATCAAGATACTAATCATAACGCTACTAACTAGATCTATATAGACATGTTCAAGTTTGATACCCTAAAATTCAAACAAAATGTAAAACTACACACCTCAAGTTTGATATTAACCATACGGACAGTACTGAAGATATACATATAAGGAATACAGTTGCGTGTTAAATAATAACAGAACTTATTACAAATTGCACTTGTTCCAAACTATATTGAAACTTGGATCAGCTTCTACCCTAGTGAAACGTAATGAAAGTGTCAATATAGACACGCTATTCACTCTTGACTTGAAGGTACATATTTATAAACCTTTACATACACAGTAAATTGTCGTCTGCTGTCATTGCTTTCTCAAAAATAAATAAGACTGTGTTTTGCCTCGTTACAGTAGGGTTAACATTTTATCAACAAATCAAGATACTAATCATAACGCTACTGACTAGATCAATATAGACATGTCTACACTCATCTAAAGCGGAAACAGTTTAGATCTAGATCAGATACTGTGAGATAATTTAGGTATGGGTAGTTGGTTAAAATCACATTCACATAAAAGATCCATTTTAGGGACCACTGCGGTTTATATGTCATAATGAGAGTGACTTGGATTAGGCTTAACAACTATTCTATAGAGGCATCGGTCAATGTTTACGTAACTACTGTAATAGCCATGGTAACGGATTAAAATGAAATCAAATTTGCAAACTTTACACAGAGTTTATAGCGAAGTGAAATACATGACTGTAATATGTTTCGCTACAAATATGGTAAAAAGATAGATATGTGTATAATAGAAAAAGGAGTTTGAAAACTTTATATTTATTACCTTAAAAACAAATATGTACAAGAGAGTCAAATGTAAACAATTAAATCCATTTCACCCCTGTTTTAGATCAATACTTTTTCGCTAAAGTTCTTTCAAGACCAAATTTGCCTAAAAATCATCAAAACCTTTCTATTAAGTATAGGGTTCTCAAAATAAATGTTTATGATTCGATAGTTATTATCATTTATTGGTTTTTAAACTTTAAATTTTAATCTCCTCAAACTGTATAAAACTATACACCATTGTAAAGATCTCGTCGCGCAGATCAAGAAAATGTATACATATAAGGTCCTATCTCTTACCCTTACCGAGTTATAGCCTTTTCAAAATAATTCTTTGACGTCATTTAGCTCATGAATATGCACGATTCAACTCTAAATTTTAAAACCGCCATAACACCTTTAGATTTCGACCGATTGTGATGATGTTGGTGTCAATTTAGCCTAAAATTGTCTCATGAATTCATTGGTAAAGTCAATTTAAGGCTGTCTTATAACATGAACAAAGTTTAATTTTTCACATACATTTTATTATGTATTTTTGTTTTTGTTTTGTTATTTTATTTTAATTAAAAGCGTTGCACATGGACATATCATCTGTATATCACCAGAAAGAATGTTTGATACTGAATTTATAAAATATATAGGTTGATGTGCTTATCTCTATTAACCCCCCGACAAACACACATTTTAAATCAAATCAAATGTTAAAAAACAAAATGAAATTTAAAACAGGTAAGAAAATTTACAAGGCCATATCTCCTTTATGTATTGACCGAATAGTGTCATGTTTGGTATCGTTGGAAAGGATTTTAACAGATCTACCTGTTTAACACACTGAAAATTGGAGGTGGTGGTGGTGGTGGAGATGGTGAGAAACAGCAGCAGCAGCAGCAGCAGCAGCAGTAGCAGCAGCAGCAGCAGTAGCAGCAGCAGCAGCAGCAGCAGTAGCAGCAGCAGCAGCAGCAGTAGCAGCAGCAGCAGCAGCAACAGCAGCAGCAGCAGCAGCAGCGGCAGCTTTTATCTTTATTATCATAGTAAATACGTATCGTTTTGATCATGTATAAATGCGAATTTTGTGACAACACTTATGTTTGGCTTCATGACCTTAAACGTCACACAAAAAATAAGCATTCTGATACTCCAAAAGCTTTAAATATGTTGAAACAGGAGACTACAGAAGAGTTCGGCAAAAAGCAACATGCTATTGTTTTTCACCATCCTTTAACAATGGTAGTCAGTGGACCCAGTGGAAGCGGGAAAACTCATTGGACCAGACAGTTGTTGAATTCTTCCCTCATTCAACCTTCCCCTCAAAGAATTATCTTGTGTTAGGGACAATGGCAGCCTCTTTATGAACATTTACAACAGGAGTTACCTGGTATCCAATTCATCCATGGAATTCCTGATCATCTCAACGACTCAGACTTTATTGATGGCACACAACGTACAGTGATTGTGTTAGACGACTTGATGACAGAAGCTAAGTGCGATCAACGCATCGCTGATCTTTTTACCAAAGGAAGTCATCATCGAAATCTTTCGGTGGTGTATTTGACCCAGAACCTGTTTCCACAATGTAAAGCGTGTCGAGATATCACCCTAAATACGCAGTATCTTGTACTGTTCAATAATCCTATCGACCGACAACAGTTGGCCTCTTTGGCCAGACGCATTTATCCCAATACTAGTGCACATTTTATGAAACGGTATGAGGAGGCAGTACGTAAACCCCGAGGTCATCTGGTGGTGGATTTGAAAGCTCAAACTCCGGAACATAATCGTTTGAACACAAACATATTTCAAAATAGCTTGACTAACCAAGGGTCGTGTATGTCCAAACAGGTTGAGAATAATAAGCAAACACTGTTTGCTTACGATGATGATGATGATGATGATGATGATGATGATGATGATGATGATGAAACTGAAGATGGAAATGAAGATCATGATAAGACTGATGATGATAAGGATGATGATGATGATGATACTGATGATGATGATGATGCTAATGAAGAGGAGGATACAGTGACATTCAAAGATAAATCAAGAAAACGACACTATCAATATGTATATATGGAACCTCCGGGAAAACGTAGAAGGTGCGAGGTAGGCTATGCGTGCCGTGATATATGGGGTAGACGTTTCCAAGATCCCCTCAGACAGCAAAATGCAGAAAAGTTCAAAGCTGAATGTGATTGGTACTCAGAACAAGGACTGTCTTCGGAGAAAGCATGTCTTCAGGCGGCTAACGATAGTTTACCTCAGTTAAGAAAGAGGTTAAGACGAGACTATGGTCAGTTTCTGATCGATTTTTATGCTCTGCAAAAAGATCCATTACAACAACAAATTCTTCAGTCAGCTAAACACCTCAGATGGTTACACGGCATGAGTATGGCTGAATCAATCAGACAGGGCATCAAACTGAGGAAAAATCTGTTTGAAGCGTTATGGCCTAATCATGACACTGAAGACGTGACACGATGTATTGAAAAGTATTATGAAGATGCTGCAGAGGAAACCACGTAAGAAGGATAGCAGAAGAAACTACGTAAGAAGGGTCTAAGCAAGTAAAGTTAACAAACATGGGTTCCATAGAAGTCTACGATTACCAACAAATGAAATGGGTCCCTTACATACCTGATCCGAACAAAGCTGAACGATTATATCAGGAATATAAAGCGAAATTAGAAGAAAAGAAGCATGGACCAGGATACGTGGAAAAACTGTTACAGGACAAAGATGAAAAATTGAAGAATACAGAACGGAAACTGAAGGAAGTGGAAGCAAAATTAAAACATGGTCCCAATGTCAATTTAGTGACACCCGTGGCCCAAGGCATTGAAATGGCTCTGTCAGAAGTAAAACGAGCTGCAAAGCAAAAAGAAAATGGTAGGGTGCAACAGAATGATTAGTCAAAGTTAGACTGGAGAAAATGGAAATACTAATAACTAAAACAGAACCATTCTGCATTTTTAAGTCAGTAAACTACAGAGATCATATTTACACCATAGCAAGAACTTGACAATTACACCAAGTGAAACCACAAAAACGGTGACACATTGTAAACAGAGAGACAACTTGAAGAACAATAATTGAAGAAAGGCAATGGGGACCATGTATGGGATAGGGGTGTTCTGATATGTGGTATCGCCTTCTCGTGGCTCAGAACGTGAGTAATCTCTATGAGATGAAACTAAGAGTACCACTTGCTGCTGCTGCTGCTGCTGCTGCTGCTGCTGCTGCTGTTTCTCACCACCTCCACCACCACCACCACCTCCAATTTTCAGTGTGTTAAACAGGTAGATCTGTTAAAATCCTTTCCAACGATACCAAACATGACACTATTCGGTCAATACATAAAGGAGATATGGCCTTGTGAATTTTCTTACCTGTTTTAAATTTCATTTTGTTTTTTAACATTTGATTTGATTTAAAATGTGTGTTGTCGAGGGGTTAATAGAGATAAGCACATCAACCTATATATTTTATAAATTCAGTATCAAACATTCTTTCTGGTGATATACAGATGATATGTCCATGTGCAACGCTTTTAATTAAAATAAAATAACAAAACAAAAACAAAAATACATAATAAAATGTATGTGAAAAATTAAACTTTGTTCATGTTATAAGACAGCCTTAAATTGACTTTACCAATGAATTCATGAGACAATTTTAGGCTAAATTGACACCAACATCATCACAATCGGTCGAAAACTAAAGGTGTTATGGCGGTTTTAAAATTTAGAGTTGAATCGTGCATATTCATGAGCTAAATGACGTCATAGAATTATTTTGAAAAGGCTATTACTCGGTAAGGGTAAGAGATAGGACCTTATATGTATACATTTTCTTGATCTGCGCGACGAGATCTTTACAATGGTGTTTTATACAGTTTGAGGAGATTAACATTTAAAGTTTAAAAACCAATAAATGATAATAACTATCGAATCATAAACATTTATTTTGAGAACCCTATACTTAATAGAAAGGTTTTGATGATTTTAGGCAAATATGGTCTTGAAAGAACTTTAGCGAAAAAGTATTGATCTAAAACAGGGGTGAAATGGATTTAATTGTTTACATTTGACTCTCTTGTACATATTTGTTTTTTAAGGTAATAAATATAAAGTTTTCAAACTTCTTTTTCTATTATACACATATCTATCTTTTTACCATATTTGTAGCGAAACATATTACAGTCATGTATTTCACTTCGTTATAAACTCTGTGTAAAGTTTGCAAATTTGATTTCATTTTAATCCGTTACCATGGCTATTACAGTAGTTACGTAAACATTGACCGATGCCTCTATAGAATAGTTGTTAAGCCTAATCAAAGTCACTCTCATTATGACATATAAACCGCAGTGGTCCCTAAAATGGATCTTTTATGTGAATGTGATTTTAACCAACTACCCATACCTAAATTATCTCACAGTATCTGATCTAGATCTAAACTGTTTCCGCTTTAGATGAGTGTAGACATGTCTATATTGATCTAGTTAGTAGCGTTATGATTAGTATCTTGATTTGTTGATAAAATGTTAACCCTACTGTAACGAGGCAAAACACAGTCTTATTTATTTTTGAGAAAGCAATGACAGCAGACGACAATTTACTGTGTATGTAAAGGTTTATAAATATGTACCTTCAAGTCAAGAGTGAATAGCGTGTCTATATTGACACTTTCATTACGTTTCACTAGGGTAGAAGCTGATCCAAGTTTCAATATAGTTTGGAACAAGTGCAATTTGTAATAAGTTCTGTTATTATTTAACACGCAACTGTATTCCTTATATGTATATCTTCAGTACTGTCCGTATGGTTAATATCAAACTTGAGGTGTGTAGTTTTACATTTTGTTTGAATTTTAGGGTATCAAACTTGAACATGTCTATATAGATCTAGTTAGTAGCGTTATGATTAGTATCTTGATTTGTTGATAAAATGTTAACCATACTGTAACGAGGCCAAGCACAACTTCTTATTTGTTTTTGAGAAAGCAATGACAGCAGACGGCAATTTACTGTGCATGTAAAGGTTTATAAATATGTACCTTCAAGTCAAGAGTGAATAGCGTGTATATATATTGACACTTTTATTAGGTTTCAATAGGATAGAAGCTGATCGAAGCTGCAATAGATTTTAGAACAAGTGCAATTTGTAATAATTTCAGTTGTTACTTAACACGCAACTGTATTCCTTATATGTATATCTTCAGTACTGCCCGTATGGTTAATATCAAACTTGAGGTGTGTAGTTTTACATTTTGTTTGAATTTTAGGGTATCAAACTTGATGTACCTGATGTTTGAATAAACGTGATGTTTAAATAGACCATTGTTAGACTTTCCGGTCCTCTATCAATAGATCCCCAGACTGTGTGGAGACTTTGAGGGGATTAGCCCCGAGGTTTGTAAAGACCATTGTTAGACCTTCCGGTCCTCTATCAATAGATCCCCAGACTGTGTGGAGACTTTGAGGGGATTAGCCCCGAGGTTTGTAAAGACCATTGTTAGACCTTCCGGTCCTCTATCAATAGATCCCCAGACTGTATGGAGCCTTTAAGGGGATTAGCCCCGAAGTTTGTAAAGACCATTGTTAGACCTTCCGGTCCTCTATCAATAGATCCCCAGACTGTATGGAGACTTTAAGGGGATTAACCCCGAGGTTTGTAAAGACCATTGTTAGACCTTCCGGTCCTCTATCAATAGATCCCCAGACTGTATGGAGACTTTAAGGGGATTAGCCCCGAGGTTTGTAAAGACCATTGTTAGGCTTTCCGGTCCTATATCAATAGATCCCCAGCCTGTATGGAGACTTTAAGGGGATTAGCCCCCGAGGTTTGTAAAGACCATTGTTAGACCTTCCGGTCCTCTATCAATAGATCCTCAGCCTGTATGGAGCCTTTAAGGGGATTAGCCCCGAAGTTTGTAAAGACCATTGTTAGGCTTGGCTGATGCAATGATGGTGAAATACTGTAGCTAAAAATAACTATGATATCATTCTAAAAATAGCTACGCATACAGCGCCCTCTACCCACGCATGCGCTTGAAGGAAAACAACTTTGGTCATTTCAGTCATTTGATCTGAGGACGTTGAAGAGTATACATGGTAGAAAGAGGTACCTTATTTATTTATTTATTTATTTATTTATTTATTTATTTATTTATTTATTTATATATATATATATTTATTTATTAGACGTGTGTGTCTCTAATACATGGTCTGATAAGGAAAGGGCCTGACCCTCAATGCCCGTGAGTACTTACCAGATCGAGGTATACACGTCGACTCTGTATACCGTATAGCTCCAGATCTTTCTCAATTTAAATGTGACGTCATACATGACCGACTGCTATCCGCGAATACCCGTGACAAACTACAATCTCCTTATATGCAAATGAGCTCCTCTCGTGTTACTATATATAGAAACAAAATGGCAGCGATTATGCAAGATTACGTCATCTTTGTTTGCCTCCAAACCGACATATATACTACTTGTGTATTTTAACCAATTTAAATATTATATATATATTTATTTACTTTTGTGCATATGTCTGCCAAAAAATATGCATTGGTTTTAAAGGTATGAATATTTTAATGAATGCGCCTAAAATATGTTTTACATGTAACATGATATTCGTACATTGCATAGTCCATGCCTGCATTATGCGTAATACGGAGTTTTTGGGTGCCTTCTTTTAAATGATGATATCTTAAAAACCAATGCCTTATGTTTCAAAGGTGGTACAGAAAGCTCCTATAGCTGCCCTTTAAGACTCCTATGTTCAGTAAATGAATGACGGTTTAGGAAATATTCTACTGTATATCCATACTAGACACTCCTAAAGGAGCAGCTAGAACAGCTGTCTAATATAGGTCTGCATTATTTGACATGCACGAATTAAATGATTACATTTAATCCACCTTTACAATGATTTATAATAGAGAATGGATTTATATTTGAATGTTCAGCAGGCTGAAGGTTATACTGTACTGTGTTGTTATAACCCGAGGTGATATCAAGGAGTGGTGCGTTAATTGTCTCATCCGAGTCTTGAGTCCGTTTATCTGTAGTTCATGCCTATGGTAATATATTATTACCTTTTTCGCTGCCAAATATTGTCGTCTTCAAAATTTATCATCTGCTACACTTTCCATTCATTGAATTTTCTCCCCGTCTCGTTTACATTACCACAGTAACAAACAGTTGTGATGCTGATGAAACGCCGAATCACTTGGCGTCTCATCTGGATCCAAACTATGTGACATTGGCAGCGATTCAATTTTAAACAGACTATGTCCAAGTGAATTCAATCAATGAATCTAATTTGAAAGGTGTGTCTACAGGAATAAATTTTGATGCATTTAAATACCATTAAAGTGACGCTCTCTGCTGGCAACTCTATTCAGACAGGCCTAAACATTATATAAATAAACCTCTCTACAACGGTCACTAAATCACATCAAGTATTTTGTGTTAAAGGCAGGTGACTGCTTAAATCAAGGTGAAAGTAAAACAGAACGCTCCTATAGGAGCGTTTTGTTTTACTTTAACCTTGCTTTAAGCACCCACCTGCTCTAAAACCAACTAATTTAATGGCCGTTATAGAGAGTTTTTACTGTATGCTAGAAAGAAGACCGATTGAATAAACGCTGAAGAATACCATTTCATGTGTTTTACAGTAAAACCTCTCTATAACAGCCACTAAATGATATCAAGTATTTTGTGTTAAAGGCAGGTGGCTGCTTAAATCAAGGTGAAAGTAAAACAGAACGCTCCTATAGGATCGTTCTGTTTTACTTTCACCTTGCTTTAAGTACCCACTTGCTCTAAAATCCAACTAATTAACACAATTTAATGGCCGTTATAGAGAGGTTTTACTGTATGCTGGAAAGAAGACCGATCGAATAAACGCTGAAGAATACCATTTCATGTTTTTTACAGTAAAACCTCTCTATAACGGCCACTAAATCACATCAAGTATTATGTGTTCAAGGCAGGTGGCTGCTTAAAGCAAGGTGAAAGCAAAGCAGAACGCTCCTATAGGAGCGTTCTGTTTTACTTTCACCTTGCTTTAAGCAGCCACCTGCCCTAAATATCAACTAATTAACACAATTTCGTGGCCGTTATAGAGAGGTTTTTTTCTGTAATTAACACAATTTAGTGGCCGTTATAGAGAGTTTTTTCTGTAATAAACACAATTTAGTGACCGATATAGAGAGGTTTTACTGTATATCGAAGATGACAGTGGTATTGATTTCGAAGAACCTGGTTATCTTGGAATAACTATAAGATTAGCGAAAATCGTCAGTCAATGGCGATGCATCTGCTTTGTGGAAACAATATATGAACAGGTGTTGCAAAAAAAGTTATTTCGAGGTGCTAATTGTTATGGGTAGTAGTAGTACTTTATTATTCTCCATATACGAAGAGCATAACATATAATGGCATATATACATACGCATTAATGCATACAGATGTTCATGAAAGAGCATTCGTGTACGCAGTTTTACAAGCAACTGTTGTTAACACAATGAAATTCTTATAAACGTTTAACCCCCCCCCTTGCCTGATTAATATTCATGTATTAAATAATGATTGTTTATGTAGTATCAGGTAAAGTTTTACATTTGCATATCAAACGTGCAAATAGATCTATATAATGTTATCAACAACCAGACCAGACTCTGATCAGATTACTATACGAGTCCTTAGATATTGGCCACTGCCCATACATAACGCCAAAATCAGGAACCTTGGTTAGCTTTACAGGAATCCCTCGCACTAGTTGAGGACAGCAAGACGCTCACGGTATATTTGCATGATAAATGACAAAGTCGACCGAACATTCGCAGTTTCCTTTTGTCTTTGATAACGTCTATTGGTGTTACATCTAGCATCACCAGTGCATAGTTGCCCAGTTGCTGCATATGCTTAACACAAAAACGATGGGCTCTTTCTAAACGTTTGCATACAAAGTCCACGTTTCACAGGCATAAACAACTTTAGGTAAGACTGCAGACATGTAGATTGTCTTACATCAACTTCATGTCTTCTACAAAGTTTATACAAATTATGTTCCTGTGGTCAAAATTGACACCGTCCCAGAGGTAGCCAGTTTTCTATAGAAACATAATTATAGTGAAAACTTTGAAAATCTTCTCTGAAACTGGAAGGTTCTCAGCTTCCATATTTGCACGTGTCTACATAACATCACCTTTAAATCCTCTACAAAATTTATATGAATTATGCCCCTGGGCACCGCCCCAGTGTTGGTCAGTTTTCTATAGAAGCATAAAGTGCAAACTTTGAAAATCTATCAGGGCCTTCATGGCCCTCTTTTTTATTGTAACATTCAAATGCGAACATACCAAAATAACTATAAAAAGTTTAACTAATGAAGACACGTTCACCTTTTAAATGCGTTGAGACCTGTTGAGACGATTGTGATAAATAGAGCATTTGCTTCTATAGAAGCAAATGCTCTATTTATCACAATGGTTTTAAACTACAAAGTTTTAAAATATGCCTTTTCTCTAGTTAATGCTCCTTTTCGGTAGATTCATTCAAAGTGGTTGGATCTAAAAATAGCCTATGAGGGAATGGGTTAAATACTTAGATGACTCTATAGTTAATCACTGATGGGCGATTTCATTTTGGAAATACAGCTAATGGTGAAGCCATATGTACTAAAAGATTCCCCGTCATATCTACAACATCAGACAATTTATTTAAGTTCTAAGAAATTTAGTTATGGGGGAATTATTCCCACCAGACTTTATTCACAAGTCTGTCATAATCTTTGTCGGAAAAAAGAATTTATTCACAAACATTTTGCAAGGATCAGGAAGTAGAATCCGAAATAAAATGGGACTGGGGAGTTTTGCATGTCCAAAACATGTGAATCCATCTTAAGGTAATCATATTATCGTATTCCTACGTATTCGTTGCACAAATATTTCATCGTCTTTAGCAGCGCCTGAATGGGACTTTTTCACTCGGCGTCTCATCTGACTCCAAGCTGTTTGTTTCTTGGTTAGTTGTGTCTAAAAAGCTTTAATGAATCAGAAATAAGTATTATGCTAAGAGAATGTTACAACGTTTAAGCTAAACGATGTTGTTCCTTAACCCGTTCCCTCATACGAACGTGTTTTTCACGTATCTACAAACAGAGTAGACCCAGATCATACACCTCCTATAGGGTCAGCTCTGTTTGCCAATGGAATTTGATAGATCTGTTTCTTTCCTTTCTGAAATGGCCACAATGTTCGACCTTCCATATTCCATTATAACCCCGCAAAGTTTGAAAGGGGGTATATAGGAGTCAGTCTGTTGGTTGGTCTGTCTGTCCGTGGCATGTCCGTGGCACAACCTGGCACAGTGAGCACTCTAGTGATCACAATTTTAGGACAGTTTTCATGAAACTTGGTCAGAATGATCGTCTTGATACAATTTGGGATGAGTTTGAAAGTGGGTCACATGGGATAAAAAATTAGGTCACTAGGTCAAATGGTAGGAAAACCTTGTGAACACTCTAAAGGTCACATTTTCAGCCCAATCTTCATGAAACATAGTTTGAATGATTGTGTTAATAAAATCTCAAAAAGCTTTGAAAGTGAACAAATATATTGCTTTAACTCTTTCCTCCATAAATACGTATTTCTACGCCTCTATAACCACTTCTTGAAACCATTGTGATAAATAGAGCATTTGCTCCTATAGGAGCCAATGCTCTACTTATAACAATGGTTTCAAACTACACAATTCTAAAAATATATTTTCTCTAGTAAATGCTCCTTTTGGGTAGATTCATTCAAAGAGGCTGGGTCTAAAACTAGCCTATTAGGGAAGGGTTAATATGACGGAAACATTAGAATCATATCTATATTATAGCATAAGCAAATAGAGCAGGTCCTGATCAACGGTCATTTTAGAGGGGTTCTGGTGTAATACATTCAGTAAAACCTCTCTATAACGGCCACTAAATTGTATTAATTAGTTGGTATTTAGGGCAGGTGGCTGCTTAAAGCAAGGTGAAAGTAAAACAGAACGCTCCTATAGTAGCGTGTTCTGTTTTACATTCACCTTGCTTTAAGCAGCCACCTGCTTTTTACACAAAATACTTGATGTAATTTGGTGGCCGTTATAGAGAGGTTTTACTGTACGTTTAATATTATCATTACATACATCTAATAACAAAAGAGTTTGGTGGAGAAATAAAGGAGATATTCCTGAAAATGTTTAAATTAACCCAGCTTATCTGTACCACTGGTTTGAAACGCATCAGAATACATTTCCTGCCATAAAACACACACTATTACTGAAATTAATATGTAAACCCCGTACAAGTATTATTTATTATCTTAATATCCGTATTGTGTAGAAAAAAGGTAATTCGACATTGCTGTTGTAAATCAAATATGGCATTTTTGAGAGTTAATTTTATTTTTTTGCGATATTTACGTTTTTCGTATGAATATGTAATACATTAGATTAAGTAATACAGTGGCATATTGTTTTACATGAACACATAAATTTATTTAGTAAAAGTCTCTTTTTGGAACCCTTTTGATAAATAAAGCATTTGCTCCATAGGAGCAAATGCTCTATTTATCACAATGGTTTCAAAACTGCACAATTCTAAAATTTTCCTTTTAACTAGTAAATGCACCTTTTCGGTAGATTTATCAAAAGTGGTAGGATCTATAAATAGCATATGAGGTAATGGGTTAAATGGCAAATCTACGGAATACATTGTAAAGTATTAGAGTACTGATATAACATGGTACTCAGTTATTGTCTAATGTATGTCGGTCAGTCCGTGCGTCCCAGAGTCATATCTCAGAAATAATTTGCTTTTCTTTGAAAGTTTGTATAAATGTAAAATACCATAAAGAAATGCGGGTCTGCGAGTTTCACTCACATTGAACTTGGAACACCAGAGTTGTGGCCCTTTGTTTGTGTAAATGTACCTTTTTGTCTGAAGCTACTTCTCAGAAACTATGAAAGTGTTAAGCAGAATTAGAACACGATGCCCTTCAATTATCATTAATATTGACATTGGAATACTAGAGTTATACCCCTTTGTTTGCGAATTTGTTTTACATCTTTGTCTGTTCGAAGCCATTTCTCAGACACTTTTCGGAGATCAGTGTCTGCCCTATTTGCTTATAAAATGGTATACAGTTTCTATCATGATAAAACAATCTCCTGTTTGTAATGCGATTACACAACGTCACTTAACCCTTTCGGTGCCATCATTGTCGTCTGCTGGGCAGTTTCGTTTATTTTTAGTGTACATGTGTGCACTTCTTCCATTTTCTTTATAAAACAGTAAACATAGTGCCAAACAGTTTGGATCCTGATGAGACGCCGAGTTACTCGGCGTCTCATCTGGATCCAAACTGTTTGCATGTGATATCATAAACCCGTCATTGTGGCACGGAAGGGGTTAATATGTAATTTCATTTGTCTTTCGTGAATGTTCATTGAGTAAATGGCTAATTCTAATGCAGCGCAAACGGGCGCAAAAACCCTCCGAAAATGGAGATCTCCTCATCATGACCTTGATAAATTAAGCAGCCACCTGCTTTGAAGTGTCTAATTGTTTATTATGAAATTCGTGGCAGTCTCAAAGACTTCCTGCAATATATTGTAGATATTTGTCAATCGTCAAGGCTCAGACTATATATCATATTGGAAACATTTTTCTGTTTTAAACATGTATGCTGCTTTGAATTCAAACTTCTTTTGATTTATTCAGTTGTTTTTAGCAATTTTAGACGAGTAACATACATTTGACCCTCATCAATCACCGAGTTACTATACTTGGATGTTGGCAAAAGGCTACCCAACCATGAATGACAGGCTAGAAATCAAAGGTGTCTCTCATAACAAAATCACCAAGGTTAACGAAAAAGCTTTTCGAGATAATGGACGGCTGTCACGAATTTCTTAGAATTCTTCATTTTTCTCCATAAATAGAATAGAAATTGACTCCATAGAAACGCTTTTAACGCTTTTGCAAACATAGTAGACCCAGATCAGACGGCCGTCGTATCAGGGTCTGCCCTGTTTGCCTAAGAAATAATATTAAACTGATTCTAAAGTTTCTGCAATAACAAAACATCCCATTGGTCTTTACGTCTTTGAACATACAGTACAACCTCTCTATAACGACCACTGAATTGTTTTAATTAGTTGGTATTTATGGCAGGTGGCTGCTTAAAGCAAGGTGAAAGTAAAACAGAACGCTCCTATAGGAGCGTTCTGTTTTATTTTCACATTGCTTTAAGCAACCACCTGCCTTTAACACAAAATACTTGACTTAATTTAGTGGCCGTTGTAGAGAGGTGTTACTGTATCAGCTGAATTTTTCAAGGTGAAAGTAAAACAGATCGCTCCTATAGGAGCGTTCTGTTTTACTTTCACCTTGCTTTAAGCAGCCACCTGCCTTTAACACAAACTATTTGATATAATTTAATGGCCGTTATAGAGAGGTTTTACTGTATATGGTTACTTGATATATATACTGTCATTATTTCTGGACCTTTAACTCCACATAAAATACGCCGTTTTTCTTACCGTTTGCAAACAGAGTAGATCCAGATTAGACGGCTCCCTTAGGAACCGTCTGATCAGGGTCCGTTCTGTTTTACTTATGAAATGATATAGATATGATCTTACAGTTTCGGCCATAGTTAAAAAATCCTGTGTTCAAAACGCCATTATAAATTCTGAAGGGAGGTGATCCTTATTAATTTAATTAATTAATTAAATTAATTAATTTTAATTAATCTAATTGATATGGCGTCGCTATTTCTTACATGAATATTTATAATGAGTTGATGAATATTCATTATGTAAAGGTTAACATGTGGGCGAATAATATGAGTTGACGTTTGTATACATTTTTTATTCAAGTCACTCCATACTGTTTAGACATTCCGATCGTTGATATGGATACAAAAACTAATATTAACCCTTTCCTCTATAAATACGCCTTTCTACATGTACGCCTCTGTAAAAGTCACTTTTTGAAACCATAACCTTTAAAAAGTGCCATAGAAAGTGAAACAGACTATATCTGACTATAGTGTAGTACAGGCGGATTCAAACTGCTCATTTCAATAATCACTCCCACGTGACAGATTATTAGAAAAGGTTTGGTCAATAACTAACATTATATCTGATGTTTCCGTTTGTTTCGATGTCAGGTAAAATGACTGGCCCATAAGTCGGACTATCATTATTTACCACTCTTTTGGCCTGTTTCATTATAAACTAGAAACGATTGATCCATAAGTCGGACTACAATTATTACCGATATTTCCGTTTGTTTCGATATCAGCTATAAATGACTGGTCCATAAGTCGAACTATTATTATTTACGACTCTTGCCTTTTGATTTCTTTCGATATCACTTATAAATGATATGCCCATGAGTCGGACTAACATTATTTACGACTCTTTTTCTTTTGATTTGTTTCCATATAAACTACAAATGTTTGGTCCATAAGTGGGATTATCACTCGTCCCGACCTTTACCTTTCGGTTTCTGTTGATATCAACTAGAGATGATTAGTTCATAAGTCGGACTACCATTATCACGGATCTTTCCGTTTGTTTCGATATCAACTACACATGATTGATCCATAAGTGGGACTATAATTATTCATATAATATTGCACTCCAGACATCTCAAGGTAACAAATGTTTTAAGCAAATTGTGTTATTTCAGAATATTTACGAATTGCAAAAAGAAGTGTTTTCCAAGGCTTTCAGTTGTCTGTTCTTATTAATGCATGCCTGTCTGGATAAAAGCAATCTGGCTTGTTTTTGCAAACAACGTGGACCAAGATGAGATGCCGAATAACTGGACATCTAATGAAAAACAATGTGTTTTGCCAATCGATTACGTAAAGTAAATATAAAATTTTAAAACAACAGCAGACGAGAGTTTGAGCAATTATCTAAATTTAACGGCAATATCTACTTCTGGTTAAGCCACACTTATCTCACATTCTAGAGTGCAGTAGTTCAGATTAATTTGTACGACAGAAAGTGTGTCGTACGTTCTAACATACGACTGTCGTCACTTCCGGTTGTAATCGCCGTGCATTAAACCCTTCTAATGCGACCAGCAAAAAGGGGCATAATTCACAGTGGCAAGGGCAGGTGGTAGCTTAATGTAGGACGAAAGTTATGCAGAAAGCTCCTTTAGGAGCTTGCTGCATAACTTTCGTCCTGCATTAAGCAACCACCTGCTTATGAAGACAGTTGTGTGTTCATTAAATGGTTGCATTAGAGGGGTTTTACTGTGTGTTAGAACATATGATCATTTCTGTCGTGCGA
This sequence comes from Azorinus chamasolen, assembly GCA_963576725.1. Taxonomy (NCBI): domain Eukaryota; kingdom Metazoa; phylum Mollusca; class Bivalvia; order Cardiida; family Solecurtidae; genus Azorinus; species Azorinus chamasolen. Next base: position 12,582,441 of record OY755245.1, read on the forward strand.
TGGTTAATAAAACATATGATCATTTCTGATTAATAAAACGCACCCATGATCTGTTTGCAACCGATTAGAATATGTATTTTAGAAACATACTGACCGAGTTTCAAACAGTTTGGATTCTAATAGGACACAAAATTACATCTGGATCCAAGCAATTTGCATATGACAGTTTTTAATTACAGTTTCTAATTCAACACTGAATAATCTGAATTGAGCGACAACTGATCTAAATTCAAGCTGAATCATGTTAAATGGTATACAGTTGAAATTCGATATCTGGAACTTCAATGGACCATACACAGTACTTTGAGATAACAGAAGTTCGAGTTATACGATTACTATTTTTGACAATTTCTCAAGTCCACAGCTTAGTGCAGGTCTAAAGGGGCTTTCAGTATTACTTTAGATCTGCATTAAGCTGTCACATGTGTGTCTAAATATGCGTAGTGATACTTATTTGAACTATTCTGTATTATAAAATTTGGAAGAACCGAACATTTACTTCGAGTTATCCGAGTTCGAGTTATCCGAGTTCGAGATATCGAGCTGCATTTCATAAATTTCAGATGTCCTTTTACAATGTTGAAAACATCAGATGGTAGAAACAGCGATGACAGATCACGTAGAAGTAGTTAACAACTTTGATTACGTAAAAGTATATAACAACTATGACCACGTAGAAGTATATAACAATTTTGATCACGCAGAAGTATATAACAACTTTGATCACGTAGAAATATATAACAATTTTGATCACGTAGAAGTATATAACAACGTCGATCACGTAGAAATATAAAAACTTTGATCACGTAGAAGTATATTACACTTTTGCCAGTGTGTGTCGCCTACATTTTAGATAACGCCTATCAACTCTTTGATGATGTTTCAAATATAGCTACAAGTATAGGGACTAAGTAACTGTGCATCGAACAAATATGTTTTCAACACCACCCTCTCCAGTAAACTGGACTATTGGCGTACTGTGATTGCGCCCATGAGAATTATAAATCATCTCAAATTGTAAGTTCCACAAAAGCGAACCAATTATTCACACAGAGTAGTGTCTGGGGAATGAAGTCGATATTTCCATGAGAGGAATGTTCATATTTCAAATGTGTTTTGTCGTTCCGTCAACTTTGCGTTTTATTACTAACCATTTGAAGTTTGTTTGTTTGTTTGTTCTGGGTTTTACGTCGTCGCATTAACAGTCAGTCATATCACGACGTGCAGCTAATGGCAGGCGGAGGAAGACCCCAGAGGATATTCCATGCACGGGACAAATTGCATTGTTCCGTGCACATAAGAATGCTGGGTAGAACCACCAACTTACTGCAATTCATCTGAGGTTATATCAGAATATCAGTTTTAGTTCATGTGCACTATATACAGTAAAACTATTCTAATGTGGCCACTATTTGAATAAACACAGTCAGAGGTCTTCACAATCAGATGGTTGTTTAATGCATGACGAAAGTAATGCAGAAAGCTCCTGCATGAGCTTTCTGCATAATTTTCGTCCTGCATTAAGCTACCACCAATCTTTAAGACCTGGAATTGAAGCTCTTTTTGGAGTTCGCTTAAGAAGTGTTTACTGTATTTTAGTTCTAGACGATATATTGAAGTCTTAGAGAAGTCACGACAGTAGGGAGCTACTGTGAAACTAAACTTTTGTTAAAACAACAATATATTGCCTTTAACTGTTTTTCCTCCATAAATGTTCAGGTAAGAAAACAATTGACGTCATACATATTAATCAGATTAATTTGTTATAATAGCACATGACGCATACGGGAATTGTAAGCCATCTTAGAAACAGTAGAATTATATCTACATTATATCATAAGCAAACAGAGCAGACCCTGACCAGTCGGTTCCTACATGATCTGCGTCTATTCTGTTTGCAATGATGCAAAACGGAGTCTCCATGGGGGAAAGGGTTATATATATATATATATATATTTCAACATAGTCTGTACACTGATGTATATTTCACTTAGTACATAATGAAAGTTCTCAAATATGGTCTTGTTTACTGAGGGAGGCGTGAATGAAATATTTCTTATCTGGTGTATGTTCCAATCTTGTTTACGGAGGGAGGCGTGGCTTAAATAGCTCGAACTTCATTCATTCCCCGTTTAGTAAAAAAATTAAGCTCCCAAATACGGTCTTGTCTACGGAGGGAGGCGTGACTGAAATATTTCTAACTTGGTCGATGTTACGCTTATAACACAAACTAAGTTCCAAACTTGTTAACGGAGGGAGGCAAGGCTTAGATAGCTCAAACTTGTTACACTTAATATAATATATATAGCTTAATGCAGGTCTAAGGTAATGCTGAAAGGAGCTTTCAGCATTACTTACATTGTTCGCTCTACATTAAGCTATCACACGTGCTTCTAAAAATGTGCAGTGATATATGTTAGAACAATTCTGTATTGTAAATATTGAAAGGATCGAATCGAAAGTTCAAATTATCCGAGTTCAAAATGTCAAAGTTCAGCTGCACACTGTTGTGTTACCTTATAGAACACTAATTATCATACATGTGTATAATGATTGAATGTGGTGTACTGGTACCTAATTAATGTAAACTGTACATAGATGTCTGCATTACAACGTGAATTAAAGTCAATGCTGTAAAACCCCACAAAACCGGAATTCTAACAGAGAAGAATTTAGATACTGTTAGGCAGGTCCCTGCTTAATGAAAGATGAAAGTCATGACTAAATCTCCTAGATAAGCTTTCTGTATGACTTTCACCCTTCACTAAGCTGCCGTCTGTCTCCAAGACCGATATTTATACTAAATTGAACGTCCGGTTTACAGGGGGTATTACTGTACAACAATTTTCCTTGAAACTAATTCACCATTCATTTTACATTTTCTAGTTTCAGATAATATCTTTGAAATCTGAATGTCCCAAGCTTTAGTCGTATGGCATTCAACATTCCTGCAGTGCAAGATACATGACAATCTCTCTATAACGGCCACTAAATTACATCACGTAGTTTGTGTTAAAGGCAGGTGGCTGCTTAAAGCAAGTTGAAAGTAAAACAGAACGCTCCTATAGGAGCGTTTTGTTTTACTCTCACCTTGCTTAAGCAGTCACCTGCCCTAAATACCAACTAATTAACACAATGTAGTGGCCGTTATAGAGATGTTTTACTGTATGGTTTTCAGTATTTATTTTGCGAATACAAAACCCATTATCATTGCATCTTAGGCTATGTGTAAGCTTCTTTATTGATGATTCGCTCCGGATTATCAAAGTTGAAATGCAACAATGCCATATCAGAGCTCGTAAATCTCGTGTGTGTGTCAGAAGGAAACACTAATGGATAATGCATTAATACTTTATGTCCATACTTTTGTAATGAAACTGTTTCGCTAATGCAACTATAAAGCAAATAATGACACAGAGACGTGCGATCTGATTAGGGTATCAACTATTTTATAATCATTCCGTAACTGTAGTACGTTTTACCATTTAACCTTACTTTTAGCCCTTGCCCTTTCTCTAGTGAATATTCATATAAAATAATGACATCATGGATATTTTAGCTGCTAAAGTTTCAAAATGGTTTATGAATACAAGAGTTTTGGCTTTGACAGAAACTGTAAAATCTTTTCTCTGTAATTTCATAAGCAAACAGAGCAGACGCAGATCAGACAATTCTTAAAGGTGTGTTGAACCGCAAATTTCACGCCACCCATTTTTCACACGTGTGAAAAATGGGTTGACGCATTTTTCACACGCGTGAAATTTGCGGCCCCATTTTTCACAAAACCCTGCTGTGAAAAATTCGGTAGCACTTTAACCCCATTTTTTAAAGACCTACTAATACCAACGCATTTTTCACAGATATGTCAATAGATGGTTTTGCTATTGTTGATACGAGAGATCTTAAACAGACATCAGGACATTGAATTAGTATCGGATAGGGTAGCTTTGTCCCTGAATTATATTTATGACAGTAATATCCCCTGAGTCGACCCTCGTTATCTCGAACTTGGGTCAGTCGAACTTCTGCTTATGCCGAAATCCACGAAAGGCACTGCAAATTGAGCTGTTATTTGAATTGCAAGCAATTCTGATCCAGACCAGATACAGAGCTACTCGGCGTCTGGTCTGTATATAAACTGCTTGGGATTCTTTTTCATTTTCAACAATGCAAATGAATCATGTGTATTTGACCAAAAAGAAATTTTAAAAAGTAATGCGGTACCCGTGTAATGTGTGTAGAAAGATCATTTATCTCAGAGTTCTTTAAAGTCGAACTAATATTGATGTTCGCAAAGAGTTCAAGCTAATGAGTGTCGACTGTACTTTAGTATATGGTAACAGAAATTATGATTTAAGGAATTATCCAATTACCGAAATTAAAACCGACGTAGATGATAAGAATGTTTTGTAAATATACATATATAAAATATGACAGGGCACTGAGAATAAACTGAGAGTATACTGAAATGAAAACAAGGTTAAATTAGAGTAAACTGACAGTCTACGGTAGAATAGCTTTTAGTAATATGTCTTACTAATGAATTAATGAAGATGGTATTTTAGCTCACCAGAGCACAAAGTGCTCAGGGTGAGCTTTTGTGATTGCCTGATGTCCGTCGTCCGTCGTCCGTCGGCGTGCGTCGTGCGTCGTGCGTCGTCCGTCGTTCGTCGTCCGTCGTCAACAATTTGAACCTTTAAAATTCTTCTCCTCTGAATCTACAGGGGTCTCAGTTTTCATCTTTGGCACATAGCATCATCTGTAGGTCCTCTACAAAAGGTATATAAATTATGTCCCTGGGGTCAAAATTGGCCCCGCCCCAGGGGTGCATTGTTTTCTATAGTAACATATAGTGAAAACTTTGAATATCATCTCTGAAACAGGAAGGTTCTCAGCTTTCATATTTGGCACATATCATCATGTTCAGGTCCTCTACAAAAGTTATATAAATTATGCTCCTGTGGTCAAAATTGGCTACACCCCAGGGTGGACAGTTTTCTAGCAAACTTATAGCTGACTGCGTTTTTAAGCATCTTCTCATTACTCATAAATAGGTCATCCAGTCAAGCAGTAGAGAGAGATGACCAGTGGCTATTTTTAGTGAACCTGTATCTGGTGCTGGAGCTCTGTCTTGACCCTTTGCCTGTTCTATGTTTATTATTAATGTGAATGCCTACTGCATATTCATGAACAAAATAGTAAAAATGAAGTATGGAAGATGGAACATTGTAGCCATTTTTTTCCAAATTTCACAACCTACTGAATATTCATCTACAAAATAATTATAATGAAATATAGTAGGTGGAACATTGTAGCCAGTTTAGAATCTTAAGGAACAGATGTATCAAATTCCATTAACAAACAGAGCAGGCCCTGATCAGATGGCTCCTATAGGAGGCATCTGATCTGGGTCTACTCTGTTTTCTAATGTGTGAAAACACGTTTATATGAGGGAAGGGTTAATTAATAATAGTGATTGGCATTATGATATTATTATAACCTGCCCTGCAGTTCAGAAGAAGGGTAAGTCATTTAAAGACTCCAGAATGCCAAATTAAAGGTTTTAAATAAATTATGAAATATTTTTTAACATGAAATTGTACTACTTGAAACTATTAAGTTAAACTTGTGAATATGAAATTATTATGTAATAATTCATAATAGTATTCAAATGCAAAAAATCAGTTTGGAATGCTAGGTACACATATCCGTTCAGAAGAACAGTTGATCGCCTTTAGTCAGAACTTTGTATGGTCTTGTTTAAAATTATGCCCCTGTGGTTAAAATTGGCCCCACCTGAGGGGTGGCCAGCTTTCAATAGAAACATATAGTGAAAACTTTGAAAATCTTCTCCTCTGATTGTCTGGTGAGCGCTTCAGGGCCATTCTGGCCCTCTTGTTTTCAAATGCTGTGATGTGGCGAAATAAATTATTATTATTATTATTATTATTATTATTATTATTATCATTATTATCATTATTATAAAAAATGATAGTAAGACAAAACAATGTAATAAGTATGATATTTTCCATCATTGGATTGTCAGGTTACTGTCTGCTCACTCTCAGTGATGTGTCAAATTACTTTCAGTAAATTCTCATTGTACTGTCAGACTAAAGCCAGTTAACTGGCAGTACGTGAGGGTGACAACTTTAAACAACGTTGCTTGTGTTATTGTTTCGGTGCCAGATACGCACAACCGGATAGGCAGTACGCGTATATTTATAGAAGGTCACAAAAGGTCATGACTCATTGTGCGAAAAAAAAAACGAAGCCAATTTTTGGCCCATTTTTAAACATTTTGGTGTCATGTTTTTGCGCGTCGTGTCTATTGCCATTAGATCTAATGAATAATGCGATTGGTTTGATGCTGCAAATGTATGGTGCACCATAACAGTCATAACACGAGTAGAGGTAGCAGAGGTAGCGTGCGTTATTTTTGGGCCGAAAAAACCCGTGTCTGAGCCGATTTTGGCAGCTGATAAAACGCCCATTTATATACCTACGACCATCATACTGGCCCACTTTACAGACTGGCATAGAGTCATTATTACCCTAACTATTCAAACAATTTGCTTCATATAGATCCAAGTTATGGAACGCCAACATCGCCAATACGTTTTATTACGCTACATGAGTCGAAAGGATATAAGGATTTTCAGAACAATCAATGCGCGGGCATTTTTCTTCAATGGTTTTCCTAAATTGCTGAACATTCTAAAATAAACTTCTACTTTCGGTTTACATGTCTGCGTTGATCTCTTTTAAAACAAAGTTGTGATCTGGAAACATAGTGCAGAGTCGGAGAAAGAATTTTTCCTCCGCTCTCAAATTATTGCCGAAAGATGGCGTGTCAAGTCCGATACAACATATGTGAGCATATTTGTTGTCACAATATACGATATTATCACGTATGATATACTATTTACGTACTATACATATACGTACACTATACGATACGCTATGAACGATTCCTTGCATTATCATTACCTTAAGTAAAGAACAACTCTTTCTTTCATTAGATACATGTAATACATATATTACATAAAGTATTAATCAAATATCCCATAAAATGGAAATAGTACCCATTATATTAACCGTGAGATATATAACATATTCGCACGAAAGATATACACATGATATACGATTAACGCACGATAGATATACGCATGATGTACGCTACGTACTGTAAAAAAGGTCGTAAGAAATGTACACACCCACTATGCAAACGGTTCTAGATTTATGACCAGAGCGACAGACAATCAGCCAATCGGGACAAAATATCCCAGATATTCGATATCCCGGGTGTTGCAGCACATGTTGTCGACGGTGTATATATCGTCGCCAGCAACAATATATGCCGAAACAAGTGACACATATTGTCGCCGGCGACAGTATGTACGGAAGTTGTCGGCATCGGCGACAATATGTGCTCAAGGGTTACGCAATTGTCATATTGTCGTTCGACTCGTTTGTCAGGAAATCAAAATTATAGTATTCGGTGGTTTACGACACAACAGTGTAATAGCGCCAATGATAATCAAAAGCTGTGTATTGTGTCAACTGCTTTGACAGGATTACATATCCGTCCGGCTGTTTGCCTGTTGTTTCATCCATATGTATGTTCTCTGTCGTCAACTTGTTCGTCGTTAAAGTCGTTTGACATATTGTCGCCAAAATACCCTCAAAAGCACCATAACATTCGTCACATATTGTCGCCGGCGACAATTTGTGCAGTTCAGCAGTAATATGTGCCGAACACTTCGGGACATATTAACGCCGGCGACAATATGTTCCATCTGTTTCAGCAGAGATGGTCGTCGGCGAAAATATGTACAGCGGCGACAATATGTGCCGCAACACGGGGACATCAAATGCATATCAAATATGTGGACACTAAAGGATTAACAAGGAACTCCAAATACGTTTTACCCACGTGACCCATAATTATATTTTAATCAAATAAGTATGTTGAGCAAGCACCCAAATCAACTTCTGAGTTGTACTACAAATCTGGCATTTCGATTCCTGCGACCTTGATCTATAACCGAAATGACCAAAGAAATTGGTCAACTTCAATATATTCTCAAGAGTGAAAAATGCGTCGCGTGTTTTGAAGTGAATATTTGAGCACATCATCTCGACGCATTTTTCACATACGTGAAAAATGCGTCAGGCTTTGAAGGGGGGTATAGGAGCAAGACGCAATTTTCACAAATTATGTGAAAAATGGGGCCGCAAATTTCACACGTGTGAAAAATGGGTGGCGTGAAATTTGCGGTTCAACAAAGGTGCAAAACGTCGTCCATAAGGGGGAAATGGTTCAAGTGTAGGAGGTAAGCTTATGTTTTCAATGCGACAACGTTCCGATACCTTTACATACCCTTTGCCATTTATAGCATTTGTGTTGTTCTGCCGACGAACCATATGCCAGACCACCATCCAATGAACGACATGCGAAACGACATGCAGCATGACGAGGCGATGAACCACATGCGAAGCGACGAACCGTATGCGACACGACACATGCCATGAAAGGCAATAAAGATTGTGTAGTGAGATCTTAGTTTGAATTAGCATATCTTTGAGTATTTACCTCCTACAACTGCCATTTCACATCTTTGCAAACAGGGCAGACTAAGTTTAGACGGCTCTTATGTTTATGAAATTGTATAAATCACATTCTACAGTTTCTGCCATGGCCAAACAATCCTGTGTTAATACAGTAAAACCTCTCTATAACGGTCACTAAATTACGTCAAGTATTTTGTGTTAAAGGCAGGTGGCTGCTTAAAGCAATGTGAAAGAAAAAAAGAACGCTCCTATAGGAGCGTTCTGTTTTACTTTCACCTTGCTTTAAGCAGCCACCTGCTCTAAATACCAACCAATTAACACACTTTAGTGGTCATTATAGAGAGGTTTTACTGTATGTCATTATAAAACTTCGACTAATTAATTTACAAGATCTCATGATTTTTTACATGTACATGTATATTCATGGCGTTAAGGAATGTGTATACAAGGGGAAAAGAGTTTTATATGGTCATCATTTGGTTTAAGCATATTTTATTTGTAAATACTTGCATGAATATTGTACAAACACAAATGAAAACAAAACAAAAAAGGATGGAGACGAAAGCAAAACTGCTTATTGTGTTTCTCTCCCATGGTCATCATTTGACATCATTTTCAGTATGAAAAGACAATGCAGTTACAGGCACGACATAATATGCAGAGGAACAGATAATTGCGCGTACATGTACTCAGATACTAAAATCTCCATTTCTCCACCAAACCCTATGTTTTGATCACTCTTAAGAATCGTCTTTTCGAGACGATTTTAATGAGTGGTCACAACATAGGGTTTGGCGGAGAAATAATGGAGTTATTCTTGAAAATGTTTTAATTTAAGCATCTTATCTAGACCTTTGAAAATGTGTTTTGTATTCAGTTACATCCTTTATATCTTTATTAGCTCTTCTACTGCTTTCTTTGCTCCGAGTTGCATTTGAAAAAAAAGATCTGACTCCGAGATAATTCTCAAGCATTTGATTGGTCAGATTCTGAGCTTGCTCAGAATCTGACCCATCAGATACTTGAGAATGATCTCAGAAGTTTTTTAACCTTGGACCCTTATCTAGATGGGATCGAGTGGTTATGGTCTTCGAGAGACAATCACTTAGCCTCTTACCACTCTGGTTTGACTCCCGGCATTCGGAATTTTCATGTAGGGAAGCCTTCCAGCCGGCTTGCGGTAGGTCGATGGCAACAAAAATTCTGGAAAAGAAAATGACACGAAATAATGGTATTTCGACACTGGCCAATTTGTTGTGCCGTTAAACATTGGTTTCAAGACGAGTCTTCTTGTTACCTGATTTAGACTTTGTTTCACCAGGGTAATTCAATTGGTCAAATGACAACTCGTCATCAAAGGCATTCACCACTCTAAAAGTACACCCTTTATTCCATGAATATTTAGGCAGGAAATAATGCTTCAAAAGCAAACAGAACAGACCCTGATCAGATGACTCCTATAGGATCCGTCTGATCTGATCTGTTGTGTTTGCAAACACGTAGAAATGCGTATTTATGGAGTAAAGGGTTAACAAGGGATAAAATGTTTGAGATCAAACAAATAATTATATTATAAAATTGAAATCTGGATATTCAATCTATATGCCGTGCCATGCCACGTGTCGAGCCGTTCTGTCGTTTGTTGCGAATTTTCGTAACATACGTTTGTGGAATGAATGGTTGTAGCATCGCAGCACACGTTACATGTATGACACACGGTATAAAACAAAACGACACGGCACCGTGACAAATGACACAAACATGGCAGGATGATGTTGCAACGCACGAAATCATAACAGATGAAACAACATCACAGTGCACAATATACCCACGCACAACACGACACGAGGCCCGACAACGAGACAAGGCACGCGGCAAAACACGACTTTTCAAAACAGAGGTGATACAATTTATATTATGTTTGTTGTCGTGAATGATGAAGGTAATTACGAATTGCTGATGGCGATGCCGACTTGATTGTTGTTGTAAGTGCTGTTGTCGTTGTTGTTAATGTTGTTGTTGTTGTTGTTGTTGTTGCAATGATAGTGATGATGAAAGTAGTGGCTATAATGATTGTTCTAGTTTTACAGTTGTGTCGTTGTAATATACTTGACACCAACAAAACATAACAATAGTACATGTATACGGTTAAAAAAAGATTTCCGTACACGAGTCTGATATTATATTAACCAAACAAAACTTGTAACAGAAATATCCAATTGTATAAAACACAACTAGTAACCAACTGGAAAATGTTTGAAATGCTAAAGTCGTGACTTAAGTGATGGAATAAATGTGTTTGGTAATATAAATGATTTTTTTCTCTTCAGACACATGACTAAGTGAGTGAGTTTTCCCTCGTAACTTTCAAATAAGAAATAATGACACCATGAATATTTATTTGCTGACTATATATGAACGCAGTTTGTTTTGAGCGGAATCAGATCTATATTATTTCATAAGCAACTTAACGAACACTGATCAGAAGGCTCCTGCAGGAGCCGTCTGATCTGGGTCTAAATTGTTTGCAAAGGTGTTCGTTAAATGACGCTTGTCAGATAAAGTTTCAAACCTTTTAACGCTGACTTTTCAGAGTGTAACAGTCCATGGGCGTGTATTGGTAGGGTCCATACAGAAAAGGGTAAACTTTGCGAGAGAACTTTGAATGACAAATAGTGTAGACCCTGATCAGAGGACTTCTAGAGGAGCCTTCTGATATGGATCTACAGAGCTAGCAACATTGCAGTGTAATCGTTGCCCGTATTCAAAATATTAACCCATTACGTTATTAGACTATTTTTAGACCTAACCTTTTTGATTAAATCTACCAAAAAGGAGCATTACCTAGAGAAAAGGAAAAGTTAAGAATTGTGTATTTTTGAAACCATTGTGATAAATAGAGAATATGCTCCTATTGAGCAAATGCTCTATTTATCACAATGGTTTTTATAACGTGACTTTTACAGAAGCGTCAAAAGGCGTCAATATGCAGGAATGGGTTAAGGCTTTCAAGGCGCTGAATAAGTCATATAAATGTCAAACATTTAACGAGGTCTAAAGAAACATTTTTTTAATTTCTGAACGCTGAGTTTTCAAAGCTGTGTTGACAAAACTGACAAATGATTGCAATCTACTGTTTGAAATTGTAAAAGTATTCTCGTCACCATGACACTCGTTATATGAAATCTAGTAACGACAGGAAATTGTTGTCGGTAAAACCTATCGTCTGCTGCAAATCTGGAAGTTATTTTGCTTATATTTTCCTCCGACGTCAGAGTATTAACCCATTCCCTAATAGGCTATTTTAGACTCAACCTCTTCGAATAAATCTACCGAAAAGGAGCATTAACTAGAGAAAAGGACAATTTTAGAATTTTGTAGTTTGAAACCATTGTGATAAATAGAGCATTTGCTCCTATAGGAGCAAATGCTCTATTTGTCACATTGGTTTCACAAAGTGACTTCTACAGAGTCGTCAAAAGTCGTCAATATGAGGGAATGGGTTAAACAATAGTTACATGTACTCGGTGACTCATCTAAATCCACACTGCTTGACTAGGCAACAATAGATTCGCTACCAGCATGAAAAGAGATAAAACCCAATAACTGCAGAAATTTTACCAACAAGAACTATATCCGCTTAGCAGTGCAGCTCGGAAATTGTCAGACGACTTATTATTTCTTTGAGAATATTGTGCGTCAATCAAAAACTCTTTCTAAGTTATTTTGTTTTCAAATGGACTCTTCCAAAATTCAAAAATGTCAAGTGTACCATGAATAGTCAGGGGTATTTTTTATTTTTTTTTAAAAAGGTAAAATGGCAAGCAGTGAAGACCTCTGATGACAGGGCTCCTTTAGAATCGCTCATACCAGTGTCTACACTGCTTGTAGACTACATTAATGACTCGCGCGTAAAGGGTTAACCCTTTCCCTGATGAATATTCATGTAGGAAATAATGACGTCATGAATATTAATAAGACAGAAGCTGTAGAATCATATCTATATTACACCATACGCAAACAGAGCAGACCCTGATCAAACGGCTCCTGTAGGAGCCGTCTGATCTGGGTCTACTCTGTTTGCAGATGCGCGAAAATGCGCTTACATAAGTGGAAGGGTTAAGACAAAGTGATATGGCTAGATCCTTAGAGCTGGCATGCAAAGCAGTGATCTGTCATAGATTGAATTGACAAGAATTAAATGTGACCATATGTCTTCTCAGGTATTCCTATACGTTTGAAATATATCGAAGATATAGATTAAGTCTTTACCGCACGTATATTAATGTAAAAGATAATGGGTGTATGTATATTAACCCATTCCCCCATAGGCTATTTTTAGATCCAGCCTGCTCTATTTATCACACTAGTTTCAAAAAGTGATATTTACTGAGGCGAGGCGTCAATAGGCGTGAATATGAGGGAACGGGTTAACCCTTTCCCTCATAAATACGCCTTTCTACGCCTCTGTAAAAGTCACTTTTTGAAACCATTGTGATAAATAGAGCATTTGCTCCTAAGGAGCAAATGCTCTATTTATCACAATGGTTTCAGAACTACACAATTCTAAAAAAAAATCCTTTTCTCTAGTTAATGCTTCTTTTCAGTAGAGTTATTCAAAGAGGTTGGGTCTAAAAAAAGCCTATGAGGTAATGGGTTAAATAGATGAATGTTATAAATGACACATTTGTTTGTGTGTTGATTAACGTCCGTTTCTGCTCAGTAAGGACGCCCCCGGAGAAAGGGGAGAGGATACAGAGAAACCCGGGCGCGATGCCCTATTCTTATTTCTCTGGTTCTTTTAGATACTCAGTGTACAGCAATGATACACTGCGCCTCGGTTTATAGTCTCGTCCGAAGGACTAGGTCCGGCGGGGCATCGAACCCGTGACCCCTGGTATTGCAGTCGAGCGCGTTAACCACACGACCACGTCCGCCAGTAAAATGCCATATGCACACATAAATATTTGGCCATGGGTGGAACCGTAGAATCAGATCTATACTATTTCATCAACAAATAGAGCAAACACGGATTAAACAGCTATCTGACCGGGATCTACTCTGTATTAAATAGCTCTCTGACCGGGGTCTACTCTGTATTTAACAGTTATCTGGCCGGGGTCTAATCTGTATTAAACAGCTATCTGACCCGGGGAATACCCTGTATTAAACAGCTATCTGACCCGGGGAATACCCTTATTAAACAGTTATCTGACCGGGGTCTTCTCTGTATTTAACAGCTATCTGACCGGGGTCTACTCTGTTTACAATGTGCAAAATGTCGTTTATATTGGGGGACGGTTTCTTCTACTTTCTACGGTGGGAAAACCTGTTTGTTACGAGAGACGACATAATCCGAGGCTTGTGCATACAGCTTCGCGTCTAATGAGATGACGCGCAATTCGAATCAAATCAAAGATGTTTGACACTCTGATTGCATTTTGAAAAGAACATCAAGGGTAGCGGTCGTAAAAAGTCGCCTCGTACTTTTATTCTCAATGTTGTTATATTTTCCGGTCCTTCGGGATAACGAATGATGAGAGGGCCGAGTTACTCGGTGTCTAATCCGGGTCCAAGTTGTTTGCAGATGCTAGTTAGGTGGCACTAAGCAGGCAAATGGTTAATTTAATGGTTGTTTTAAAACTGATACATAATGAAGTACAGTACAGTACGCTTGCTATTCGCGTCAATATACCTACCAGTAAATAGCGAAGACCCAGATGAGACAGCTCCTGCAGGAGCTGTCTCATCAGGGTCTGCACTATTTACAAGTTGATTGTGCAACCAGTGCACTCCACAGCAGTGATTGCACAGCGAAATATTTGTACACGGTGAAGATATATGTAATTATACAACAGGCCATGGGTAAAGAAGGAGAAATGTATTTTAAAATTCAGCAAGAGAAGGGTTAATATAGAAGTGTTAAAAAGCAGATGGTTCTATAGGAGCTTTCTGCATTCCTTTTAGCCTGCATTAAGCTACCACCTGCTTTTACATACCCATAATAAGACCCATTTTCGATGGGCGCTTGAGGCATGTTTTACTGTTTTACTGTGTTTGTCTAAGGAAGTAACTTTCTAAACGTATCCCCATGCTACACATAGACTGGGTAAGATCTCAATTGACCTTTGTTATTGTTACATTTTTTATACAAACTCTTTTCTATTTCTAGTCTTATTCTAGCACTGGGAGTACTTATTATTTATTTCTAATATGACCTTGTCTACGGTAAATTCAATTCAACGGAAGGTAAAATGAAAGCAACTTTAACACCAAACCAATTATCGCTATATTAGGAAATAAAATAGCCCTTATCATACTTACAGCGACCTGGCCTTTATTTTCAAAGAGCTTGGATTCATATTAGATATAATGAATAAATCAAATGTATCATCAAAATCAATACTGTTTGATACACCATCATTAGAGTCTATAAAACAGCGTAGTATACTAAATACAAATTGTAATAATCGGTGTTCATGTAATTATCAGGCATTTCGTAGTAAGACAATGGTTAAAAACTTAACTATCTTCCCACGTGTGAATTCTTCTGATATTTTCTTACTTTGTAGTGTTTTTGTAGACGGAAAATGAAACATTTCCGTCTACAAAACACATTACAAAGTAAGAAAATATCTTGTCTCTCTCTCAGTAACACGCCCAAGGGATTTCAATCATCACATCAAAAATGAATAATTTTCGTATGCAGTAATACCTTTCTAAAACGACTACCAAACAAAAAAGGGGCATAATTATGGGTCTTACACCCAGATGATAGCTTAACGTAGGTAGAAAACATTTAGCAGCTACCCAATTTATAACACTCTATGTTCAATAAATGAATGGCCCCTTAAGACAGGCTCTACTGTCTTAAAGTATCCACTTTCTAATAAATAAATGGCCGATTATGACCGATTCTTCTGTTTTAACCCTTTCCCTTATGTAAGCACATATTTACGCATCTGCAAACAGAGTAGACCCAGATCAGACGGCTCCTATAGGAGCCGTCTGATTAGGGTCTGCTCTGTTTGCTTATGGTGTAATATAGATCTGATTATACAGCTTCTGCCTAAGCCAAAATCGAGGGCTTGGTGCAAAACTATTCTAACTCCTTCACAAAGTGAAGGAGTTAGAATAGTTTTGCACCAAGCCCTCGAAATGCCCTGTGTTCATATGTCATTATAAAAATAATCTTATTAATATTCATGGCGTCGTTATTTCCTACATGAATATGCAACAGGGAAAGGGTTGAAGTCTCCGCTTTCTAATAATTAAATAGTGACTTTAGACAAATTCTACTGTCTTAAAGTCTCCGCTTTCTAATAATTAAATGGCCGCTTAAGACAGGTTCTGCTGTCTTAAAGTCTCTGCTTTCTAATAATTAAATGGCCGCTTAAGACACATTCTACTGTCTTAAAGTCTCTGCTTTCTAATAATTAAATTGCCGCTTAAGACACGTTCTACTGTCTTAAAAGTCTCCGCTTTCTAATAATTAAATGGCCGCTTAAGACACGTTCTACTGTCTTAAAAGTCTCCGCTTTCTAATAATTAAATGGCCGCTTAAGAGTAGTTCTACTGTATATGTATTCTTCACTTTTAGAAGAAAATATTTTCTGCCAATTTATTATAATATCGCAGTATAAAACAGATTGAATCGCCAAGAATGAATCCAAACTGTTCGCAAAATATACCACGCGTTCGCATTCAGTATGGAGAGAGACAGTGTTAAAAACACTTTCTCAAACCGAAATCTACACAGACGTTTAACCCTTTCGGCGCCAAATTTCTAATTGTCGTCTGCAATCCAAGTTTATTAAAACATTCAGTAAAATAAGAGATTGAGACAAATAGTGAAGTTCCTGATTAGACGCCGCATCTGGGGATGCACTATTTGTCGTGGTGCATTTATGCGACTGCGGCGGTGAAAGGGTTAAGATGTTCTTCGTAAAGATCGATTCCTTTTCATGATGATACTTTTTACGACGCATAATACACTTATGTAAAGTCGTTGCAACGAGAGACATATAAATTACAGTACAATGTATATGTCTCTGTATGTATATGTCTCTGTTGCAACCAGCTTGGATCAAGTAACTCTGTGCCTCATTAGGATTCGCTCCAATCGATATTTTGATACTTAACTCTTTCAGTGCCAGCATCATCGTCTGCTGCAACCATTTTCGTCTGCTTCAAGTTTCTTCAATTTCTTTATACGTAATTTCTTTCTCGTAATTGAGATAAACGGAGTGTACAACAGTCTTGGTTCTAATGATTTACTCGCTGTCTTCAAACTTTTTACATATGATATCACAGATTCGTATGCATGACAGTGAAACGTCCATGGCTATTCATGTAGGATATAAGGCCATCATGCATACCGATATTGAATGATATTTTAACCCATTACCTCATAGGCTATATTAGATACAACCTCTTTGAATAAATCTATCGAAAATGAGCACTAACTAGAGAAAAGGATTTTTTTTAGAATTTTGTAGTTTGAAACCGTTGTGATAAATAGAGCATTTGCTCCTATAGGAGCAAATGCTCTATTTATCACAATGGTTTCACAAAGTGACTTTTACAGAGTCGTCAAAAGTCGTCAATATGAGGGAATGGGTAAAAACAGATCAGTCATGACCGAAACTTTAGAAACAGATATATATTATTTCATAAATATACAGAGCAGACCCTGATAGGACGGGAGTCATGTGATATTGACTACTCTATTTGTCAAGGACGGGAGGCATGTAATACATGTATGTGTCTACTCTATTTGTAAAGGACGGGAGTCATGTGTTATGTGTCTACTCTATTTATAAAGGATGGGAGTCATGTGATATGTGTCTACTCTATTTGTAAAGGACGGGAGTCATGTGACATTTGTCTACTCTATTTGTAAATGACGGGAGTCATGTGATATTTGTTTACTCAATTTGTAAGGGAAGAGAGTCATGTGATATGTGTCTACTCTATTTGTAAAGGTTTTAAAGGACGGGAGTCATGTGATATCTATATACTCTGTTTGTAAAGGGCGGGAGTCATGTGATATTTGTCTACTCTATTTGTAAAGGCGTTAAGGGCATATATCTTTGGAGTAAAATGTTAAAGTGTTAGTGTCTACGTGTAACGTGTTTTAACAACGCCTTACAATTACAGAACTCATGTGTTTATATCCCGAATAAAAGTATATCACAAGAAAACAAGTCGAATAAACACCGAAGAAGACACAACTTCCATGTGTTTGTTATGTTATTCGGCAATGTATTAGTATTTATTCGGCTCGCGTTTTAGTTTCGTTAACTGTTTGACCAAGGCCAATAAATAACATTTTGTTGTAGAACAAACATTATAAGTGTCGATGAAAAAAGGTTTATGTTGTACCACATGGGCATTTTTCGATATTTAATTCAAATTGACCATCTTCATAATAATGATTGAACATACAAATGCCATTTTTATGATTTTATTGAAAATATGCGTTAATTGTAGGGATTTCCTCTTTAAGGGAAGAAAAAAAGATTGCTTTGAAACAATAATCAGAAACCAACTTTCGCAGATAGCAATAAACTCGCAGGATCAACCAGCAAATTAACCACTAATATATGCCACTATTTCCCTGACACTCTTGAATATTCCAAACAAATCCGTAGAAATTCATATCACAATAATAATAATTAGCTTAATGGATACACCATTAAGCTGTCATGAGTTGATGGTCAAACTACTTTGAGTAACGGAAAATACTGTAACACCCGTTACAATTAATATCACAATTATAACTAGCTTAATGGATACACTAATTAGCTATCATGAGTTGACAGTTTAACTACTTGGAGTAACGGAAAATACAGTAAAATCCCACTAACTCGATCATCACTAAAATATGTCTAAATGTAACTCTTGGTTTTAAAGACAGGTGGTAGCTTAATGCAGAGCGAAAGTTATGCAGAAAGCTCCTACAAGATAGTTCTGTATAACACTCACCATGCATTAAGCAACAACCTGTTTGTTTGTTGTTGTTGTTGTTTTAATTCATATGTTTATTCATTAAATAGTAGCCTTAAAGACTTACTATACATCCGATACAAACTTTCTATACACCCGATAGAGACTTACTATACACCCGATACATACTTACTATATATCCGATAGAGACTTACTATACACCCGATACAGACTTACTATATATCCGATACAGACTTACTATACACCCGATACAGACTTACTATATATCCGATAGAGACTTATTATACATTCGATACAGACTTACTATATATCAGATACAGACGTACTTTACATCCGTTAGAGACTAACTATACATACGATACAAACTTACTAAACTGTACACCCGATAGAGACTTACTATACGCCCGACAGATACTTACTACATACCCGATAGAGACTTACTATACATCCGATAAAGACTTACTATATATCCAATACAGACTTATTATATATCCGATGCAGACTTACTATACACCCGATACAGACTTACTATACATCCGATAGAGACTAACTATACATCCGATACAGACTTACTATACATTCGATACAGACTTACTATACATTCGATACAGAATTACTATACATCCGATACAGACTTAATATACACCCGATACAGACTTTCTATATATCCGATACAGACTTATTATACATTCGATACAGACTTACTATATATCCGACACAGACTTATTATATATCCGATACATACTTACTATACATTCGATACAGACTTACAATACATCCTATAGAGACTTACTATACATTCGTTACAGACTTACTATACACCCGATACAGACTTACTATACATTCGTTACAGACTTACTATACACCCGATAGAGACTTACTATACACCTGGTAGAGACTTATTATATATCCGATACAGACTTACTATACATTCGATACAGACTTACTAATCATCCGATAGAGACTTACTCTACATCCGCTAGAGACTAACCATACGCCGGATATAGACTTATTATATATCAGATACAGACTTACTATACATCCGATAAAGACTAACTATACATCCGATACAGACTTACTACATTCGTTACAGACTTACTATGTATCCGATACAGACTTATTATACATTCGATACAGACTTATTATACATCCGATAAAGACTAACTATACATCCGATACAGACTTACTATACACCCGATACAGACTTACTATATATCGGATACAGACTTACTATACACCCGATACAGACTTACTATACATCCGAAACAGACTTACTATATATCCGATACAGACTTACTATACATCGGATAGAGACTTATTATATATCCGATACAGACTTACTATACATTCGATACAGACTTACTATATATCCGATACAGACTTACTATATCTCCGATACAGACTTATTATACATCCGATACAGACTTACTATACATCCGATAGAGACCTACTATACGTCTGATAGAGACTTACTATATATCCGATACAGACTTACTATACATCCGATACAGACTTACTATACATTCGATACAAACTTACTATACATCCGATACAGACTTACTATACACCCGATATAGACTTACTATACACCCGATACAGACTTACTATATATCCGATACAGACTTACTATACACCCGATACAGACTTATTATATATCTGATACAAACTTACTATACACCCAATACAGACTTACTATATATCCGATACAGACTTACTATACATCCGATACAGGCTTACTATACACCCGATACAGACTTACTATACATCCGATAGAGACTTACTATACCCCCGATACAGGCTTACTATACACCCGATACATGCTTACTATACACCCGATACAGACTTACTATACATCCGATACAGACTTACTATACATCCGATACAGACTTATTATATATCCGATACAGACTTACTCTACATCAGATAGAGACTTACTATACATCCGATAGAGACTTACTATACAAACTTACTATACATCCGATACAGACTTAGTATATATCCGGTACAGACTTACTATACATCGGATAGAGACTTACTATAATCAGATAGAGACTTACTATACACCCGATAGAGACTTACTATACATCCGATACAGACTTACTATATATCCGATACAGACTTACTATACTTCCGATAGAGACTTACTAATACACCCGATAGAGACTTACTATACCGATACAAACTGACTATACACCCGATAGAGACTTACTTTAACACCCGATCGAGACTTACTATACGTCCGACACAAACTTACTAGACACCCGATAGAGACCTACTATATATCCGACACATACTTTCTATACACCCGATAGAGACTTACTATATACCCGATAGAGACTTACTATACACCTGATAGAGACTTACTATACACCCGATACAGACTTACTATATATCCGATAGAGACTTACTATACACCTGATAGAGACTTACTATACACCCGATACAAACTTACTATACATCCGATACAGACTTACTATACAGCCGATAGAGACTTACTATACATCCGATACAGACTTACTATACATCCGATAGAGACTTACTATTCATCCGAATCTGAAGGAGTTTACATTGGGACTTGTCTTAAGCAGTCATCAAAAATGTCTAATTATGCGGTTTTAATGCAGGTGGTAGCATAATGCAGGTCAAAAGTAACGCAGAAAGCTCCCATAGATTTCTACATTACTTTTGCCCTGCCTTAAGCAGCCACCTGTTTTAATACACAAATGTTTAATAAATGAATGGCAGTTTCAGGCATGTTTTGCTGTACTGGCAAAACTTCACTATTTGTTGACAATACTAGAGAAATATGTTTGTTTTATTTGTAAACTTTATAGATCTAGATCAATCAACGTGTAGACTATGTGACGATATATCTTAGAGACATGCATTGCACATTGATTTACGCCGATGAGCAATTGAAGCATTCCATGGTACCAACTTCCAGAGCAGACCCTGATGAGATGCCGCCTCTCTGGTCTGGCGGACGGTCTAAGTTTTAACCACCAATAGCTTGAGGTCACTTTGTCCCGTGGCACGGCTCATTCATAATTGCGTCAAACAAAATGGAAAACTTGACTTTTCAATTCGATCCCATTTGCTCGCAAACGTAATCCCGGATTCGCCTGTGGCATCGAAAAAGTTAACATGATATAAACCCATTCCCTGATATTGACGACTTTTGACGACTCTGTAAAAGTCACTTTGTGAAACCATTGTGATAAATAGAGCATTTGCTCCTATAGGAGCAACTGCTATATTTGTCACAATGGTTTCAAACTACAAAATTCTAAAAAAAAATCCCTTTCTCTAGTTAAAGCTCCTTTTCGGTAGATTTATTCAAAGAGGTTGTATCTAAATATAGCCTATGAGATAATGGATCTAAAAATAACCTATGAGCTAATGGATCTATGAGGTAACGTGAGATTACCTGTTGATCTAGATGAGACAAGGGGTATTATGGCTCCAAACTGTTTGATACTACGATATTATTGATTTCTTTTAACCCTTTACTCCATAAATACGCTTTTCTACACCTTTGCAAAAAAGTAGACCCATATCAGACGGCTCCTATAGGAGCTGTCTGATCAGGGTCTGCTATGTTTCTATATGATATAATTTTGATATGACTCTACAGTATCTGCCATGGCCATATCTCCCTTTGTTGTTATAACAAATTATTCCAATAAATATTCATGACGTCGTTCTTTCTTACATGGATATTTTTTTTTTAACCCATTCCCTCATAGACTATTTTTAGACCCAACCTCTTTGAACAAATCTACCGAAAAGGAGCATTAACTAGAGAAAAGGGAAACTATATAATTGTGTAGTTATGAAACTATTGTGATAAATAGAGCATTTGCTCCTTATGAGCAAATGCTCTATTTATCACAATGGTTTCAGAAAATGGCTTTTAAAGAGGCGTCAAAAGGCGTCAATATGAGGGAAAGGGTTAAGAAAGGGGTAAGACAAGACAGAAGAAATTTTTAAAATGAATACTGATGCCAACAGCACATTTTGAAGACAAAAAGGCATGGCAGCAAAGAGCTAAACGAAATTTTCCAGAACGTGATACCCTAAAGACTTAAGAGCTGCACCCTTGCAATATATTTATATCAAAATGTGCTCGATGCAAAGGATATTTGATTTAATTTCTTGGTGAATAATTCATCGATTAAGTAAAGCGCATTGGTAGCAAAGAAACAGCCTGTCAAATTCAATTTAGTAACTCTTTTAATGCGTTTGGGATTTTGTCAGTGAATGTTACGAATTTTGACAATTCACAGCTATTGTTTTACATGTAGCACTGTTTCTACTACATTTGGATACACACACACACCTTTGCTTAATGGTTGATCCTTGTTAATTAGTTCAACCCTGCCCCTGTTCTATATTCATGTGAGAAATAATGAAGTCATGAATATTTATTAGCTGATTTTTATAATGGTCTTTGTCTAGCCGTAACTGAAACTATAGATTCAGATCTATGTACAGTAGAACCCCTCTAATACGACCACTTAATGAGTAAATATGGATGTCTTTATAAGCAGGTGGTTACTTAATGCAGGAGAAAAGTAATACAGAAAGTTCCTGCATTAAGCTACCACCTGCATCTAGCACGAAAAATTATATATCTTTTAGGTGGTCGCATTAGCGGGGTTTTACTGTATTTCTATATATAGATATAAACGCATTATTTCGCCTTGGTAAAAAGAGTAGACCCAGACCATACGGCTCCTATAGGAACTGTCTGATCAGGGTCTGCTCTTTTGCTATAAAACTGAAGCAGATATGATTCCGCTGTTTTAGTCATGGTCAGAAAATCCTGTGTTCAAAAGCCAGTATAAAAAGTCATGTACAGTAAAATTTCTCTATAACGGCCACTAAATTACATCAAATATTTTGTGTTAAAGGCATGTGGCTGCTTAAAGTAAGGTGAAAGTAAAACAGAACACTCCTATAGGAGCGTTCTGTTTTACTTTCACCTTGCTTTAAGCAGCCACCTGCCCTAAATACCAACTAATTAACACAATTTCATGGCCGTTATAGAGAGGTTTTACTGTACTTGATATGTATTATTTCTTACTCACACGCATGCATATTTGCACTGTACATGAGAATCATAACAGAAGTGCATTGTGGGAGAGTGTCTTTATCATATTTAGTGTATTATCTGATAATTCTAAATCGATGAAAACAAGCACAAATCATAAGCCGCGATACGTAAATTCTGACAAACATTTTCAAGAATAACTTCTTTATTTCTCCACCAAACCCTATGCTGTGTCTACTCTTTAGAATCGTCTTGAAGAAACAATTCTAGGGTTTACTGGAGAAATTATGAGTCTAGTAAGTACGCACGCTTACCTGTTGCTATGACAACAATACGATTACACATGTTGTATTTTATATATTTAGCACGTTTTATATTTACAAGGCATTTGCCTGGTTTTACTGTTCTCGAAGTTTTGCATAGGAAATGTTTAAAAATATTATTATAGTTTCGCTTGTTTATGTGATGTGTGATTCGTTTTGGTTTATATGACATTTATGACATTGTATTGCAGCTAGTGTATTGGAGTAAACTAGTTTTTACACTATATAATTGAAAACAAATTCAAGCATAGCTTATGCTATATAATATTTTTGTATGAAGTAATATTCACTGACCAAATGTGGAAATATTCTGAAATATTCTGATGAAAAAAATGTTGAATCATGCCAGCAAAACCCAATGCCTGGACGAAATACAGATTGTCCATTAAAACAAGTACCCTTTTACTTTACACTTTGACTTGGGTGAAGAAGACATAAGCGTGAGAGTGGTGGCATAAAGGGTTGCCTTTATCCGTACGTACGTCCGTACATCCGTCCGTACGCACATCTAGAAGAATTTGTCCGGACTTCCTTTTGGAAACTATTTGTTCAATCCACACCAAACTTTACACACATGTCTGTGGTCATTATATCTTGGTCAAGTTTGATAGCCATATAAATCGCTTCAGTCGTTTAGGAGTTGCAGCCCTTTATTTGAAAAAATGACTACAAAAAATGGCTCTTACTTTCTATGACAAAGTCTGAAGTGGGGGCATCAGTGTCCTATGGACACACTTCTAGCTGTTTTAGTTTTTCACAGACGAGTAAGGGACAATATAGAGTAGAACAGTTTTAAGTGGCCATTAAAAATAAGTATAAATTTGGATTTCTAGAACAGGTTGTAGCTTAATACAGGATAAAAGTGACACAGACAGCTCCTATATGAGCTTTCTGTGTCACTGTTACCATGCGTTAAGCAACCACATGCTTTATGTTCAATAAATAAATGAACGCTTAAGACAGGTAGGTTCTACTGCGAATAGAATGAAACACTTCGACAATGATTTGTCAAACAATTTGATATAGAGTTTGTGCTAGGTTTTTCTCTATTGTGTATTTTAGGAGAATCTGTTTAAAAAAATTATCTACAGAAGCAACATTCACGAACAAGACTGGTGTAAATTAATATATTATCCAATCAAGTTTCCATTATATATATCAACATAAAGTACAGTCAACGACCAAAAGTCTTAGTGGTTTATGTAGAACTGCTGCTTATAAATGTTAAACATGATAACAAGCAAGGTTTTACGCAAGCGTAAAATGGCTGCGTAACATGTCTTTAAGCAGGATAGAAGAAAAAGAGGGAGCAATATTGTTTAGTAGTTTTAATTAACAGATACATTGGGAAAACACGACTGTAATGTATTTAATGAGCCATGATGCATAATACCTGTGTATGACACCAATAATACACATTACGTCACAGATCAATGGTATTCATGCACAATGGTGAAATATTCAAAACGGTCAACAAAACCACGAGTAAAAGGTCTCAGCTAAATAACTTTACCAAAGCAAAATTCAAACAAAGGACTTATATTTTACAATATTTTTGTACGAAATTGTTTTTAAACCAAAAGCACGTAAACTAAGGGTGCTAACAAAAACAATGAGAGAAATAAATTAAGCTTCCACAGAGGATCGAACCCACGACCTCACATTTCCTAGGCCACCGTTTATAACCCTTCGACCACGCTGACTGCTATAATTGGGGACGTGCTTTTAACTCATGTATACCTAATACACTAGCATTTTCACTGGCAGAAAAGAAACAAATAACCTCGACAAAAATATTTGCACCCGCTGAGAAAAATGTATGAATCAAAATAAATGAATGTATATAAATAAAAGCTTGTCTCACAGTAACCCATGGTTATTAAAACAAGAGGGCCATGAGGCCCTGAAGCGCTCACCAGAGATAACCCTAGGGGCGGGGCCATTTTTTACCATAAGAAATCATGTGTACAACCTTGGTAGAGAACCACAAGGCAAAGCAATATGCCATTAATTAAAGGTCTAAGCCTTATGGTTTCAGAGAAAAATAATATTTTATATTTTTCCCATGAAAAACTGATAAGCCCTAAGGCAGGGCCAAGTTTTGCCCAGTGGTCAGTATCTAAGTTAAACATTCTTGGCAGAGGACCACAAGCCACAGCTACATATTTGTAGAGGACCATCAGATCATGTTACATACCAAATATCAAAGGTCTAGGCCTTACAGTTTCAGTAGATTTTTATAGATTTTCAAATGAAAAACTGATAAGCCCTTGGGCGGGGCCATTTTTGGCCCAGTGGTCATAATTTGAACAATATTTGTAGAGGACCATAAGATCATGCTACATACTAAATATCAAAGGTCTAGGCCTTACCGTTTGAGAGAAGAAGATTTTTTTAAAGATTTTCCTATGAAAAACTGATAAGCCCTTGGGCGGGGCCATTTTTGGCCCGGGGGTCATAATTTGAACGATCTTTGTAGAGGACCATAAGATCATGCTAAATACCAAATATCAAAGGTCTAGGCCTTACAGTTTCAGAGAAGAAGATTTTTAAAGATTTTCCTATGAAAAACTGATAAGCCCTTGGGTGGGGCCATTTTTGGCCCGGGGGTCATAATTTGAACAACTTTTGTAGAGGACCATAAGATCATGCTACATACCAAATATCAAAGGTCTAGGCCTTACAGTTTGAGAGAAGACTTTTAAAGATTTTCCTATGAAAAACTGATAAGCCCTTGGGCGGGGCCATTTTTGGCCCGGGGGTCATAATTTGAACAATCTTTGTAGAGGACCATAAGATCATGCTACATACTAAATATCAAAGGTCTAGGCCTTACAGTTTCAGAGAAGAAGATTTTTAAAGATTTTCCTATGAAAAACTGATAATCCCTTGGGCGGGGCCATTTTTGACCCGGGGGTCATAATTTGAACAATCTTTGTAGAGGACCATAAGATCATGCTACATACCAAATATCAATGGTCTAGGACATATGGTTTCAGAGAAGAAGATTTTTAAAGATTTTCCTATGAAAAATTCCATATTACCATATATGGAAAAAATGACCACGCCTTCTGGCGGCCATGTTTTTAGCTGGATCAAAATTCTTTTAACAACTTTTAAAGTCTATCAACTGAGAAACATTTTGGTGAAAACTATATTCAAATCGGACAAGTCATTCTGGAGAAGAAGATTTTTCTAGATATTGCGTACAGTTGCCATGGCAACAAGACCGATAGCCCCACCCACTATCTTTTAACAAATTTTAAAGCACACACCCACAGTATGTATCTGACCAAGTTTGGTTATAATTGGGCAGTCGGTTTCAGAGAAGAAGTCGTTTGAAATTGTTGACGGACAGACAGACGGACAGACGGACGACGGACGCCGGACACAGGGGTATCACAATAGCTCACCTTGAGCACTTTGTGCTCTGGTGAGCTAAAAAGAGACCGGAACACTGTTTGGAAGACGGAAACTAGCATGGGCTATTCAGCAGTTTAAACGCTGTGGAAAACAAATTCCGACAAAAATATGTGCAACCGCTGAAAAATATATTACAATGCAGTAAATAGCAGCCAAACAAATTTAAACTCTGCTTGGAATTTTCTATCAAACATTTAAATAAAAACTAATCCCCCAGAAACGCATAAGGACTTTTTAAACCTCTAAAAGATTGGCTGCGGCTATAGCCGCAGTAAGAGTTCATGTTGAGTTTGAACCTACAATCAAAAGAGGATGTCATAAAAACCTTTAATAATACTTCTCGATATTTGGATGACATTTTCAACATAGATAACCCTTTCTTTGATGTTTTGATTCCTACCATTTACCCAAAAGAACTTAAATTGAATAAAGCTAACCCTTCCGACACGTATGCGGCTTTTCTCGATCCTGACCTTAAAATTGACAATGGAATGATTTCTTTTAAAATTTATGACAAAAGAGACGATTTAGATTTTAATATTGTAAATTTCCCTCACCTTGATGGAGATGTTCCCCGTGCCCCATCTTACGGGGTTTATATATCTCAACTTATTTGTTTCGCTAGAGCTTGTTCTTCTGTTGACGATTTTAACAGTCGAAATCTTATTTTAACTGAAAAGCTGCTTAAGCAAGGATATAGCTATCATAAACTAAGAAAAACATTCTCTAAATTTTATTGGCAAGTGTAATGTAATCTTAAGACGCTCCTGCGACACGGTATTTCACATCCTGAATTTTATGGTGATGTGATTTACAAACTTCGTAAAATTATTGGACATACCCATTTTCTCACTTTGTTCACTAAATACATTAAAAATTCATTAAAAAGGGATATGATCCTATGGTACTACAACACACTGCATGTCTGTCTGTCAACCTTTTTACAGTTGGCAATCACGCTGTCCCTTTTGCATGTACGCCGACAAGAAAAGGTTTAGTACTCTATGAAGGCGACCTCTTGAATCCGTAAACAGAAGGAGGACGTCGAATATTTGTACTCGTTTTTGTTGTACCCTTTATTACTTTTCTACGGTTACTCTGTTTGCAGCTCAATCATTGAGTACACTAGCGATAGGTGGATACAGTTGTTTCACTTAAATATGTTTTCGTTTTATATCGCGGTTGTTGTAGAGAGGGGATACATTTATTTACACTGTTTGTCTTTTAGGGTGGGGATGGAATAAGTGTGAGGTTGTGCGCCCCTAAACCGGTTTAACCCTAGTGGCATTTGTCACTGACCGTTCCAAGGCGGTACTTCCATCTTCCCCCTATTGTTTTTTGTTATGTCTGTGTCTTTTGCGTCCTTTATATTAGTATTAACACAAAGTTATATATCACATATATTATCAATGGATATTTACTTATAGTTATATATCACATATATTATCAATGGATCTTAATTTTATATGAATATACAATTACGTTTTAGTGACAGAATTTACTTGTATTAGATATAGTGCAATATAAAAAACATTGGTTAAATGAATACATTTGCCTCTCTATGTTATGCCGCCAGCACAGAGGACCACAATGGAAATAAGAGTTAGCTCTTTTTTTGTGTTATCCTCCGTGTGGGTGTGCATGTCATAGTTTATTTATTCACATGTATGCGTAATATTTGTTATGTTTTGTACATGGTTTTTTTTAAAATGACTATGTATGCATTCCTTATCTATCTATCTAAATCTATTCATGTACAGTTGCTGTTTGTCGCCGTGGTGCTGTTTGGGCAGGTGTGTGTTTTGTATGTGGTGTTTCCTGCATGACCCATACATGTGCTTTTACAGACCACGTAATGGTTGTTATTCTAATATAAACTGATCCAATCTGAAACCTTTCCTCTTTGACCCATTTTTAGTTTGCACTTTACTCTCAGTTTCCGGGAGGGGTGCTTATGACATTTATCTATTATCATTTTATTCCTTTCCTGTCATTTTGTCTGATTAAACTGACAGCTTCATGACGACATTTAGGTTTACTTGGTTCTGTTGCAGTGTAATATTGTTCGCGACTTTGTTCTGTTGTAGTATAATATTGATTGCGTGCCACTAGTGGAAACTAGGGCATTTGTTTCGTTTTCAACTTTCATTTTGTAAGAAGGTATATTCTGTTCGTCCAAATATTTTATAATAATCAGCTTCCAAATGTTATAAGTAACTCAGTAGAATTATACAGTGCTCCCTCTCTACAACGACACCCTTTGGGATACGAATATTGTATGTGTTGTTCAGGGGGAGTTGTTATAGGGAGGGAAAATCAAACATAACTAGCTTGGTTGCAGATCCCCAGATAAGGTGTATTTCTAGAACTAAAACCGTTATGCCTCAATCAAACCCTATGTTGTGACCACTCTTTAGAATCGTCACAAAGTGACGATTCTAAAGAGTGGCCACAACATAGGATTTGATGGAGGCATAAAGAAAATACGATGGAAAAGGTTGTTTCTGGAGCCTTGTTGTTTCGGAAACAGCGACATGCGTTGTTGTAAGGAGGGAATCGTTATTGAGAGGACCGTTGTAGGGAGGGAGCACTGTACCATATAAACGGGGTTGTTAACATTTGGAACGATATAATAGGGATGGAAAAAAGTGGTGAATTGTTATTGCTGAAATTGATTTGAAGCAAGCGTTGATATATTATGTGACAGTAGACCAGCACTTTTCCCAAATGTGCTGGTTATAAATTGAGTATATATCATGCTCTATCCAACCGTTGTCCTATACGCATGTTATAGCCAACCAGTATATTTTAGCTCCACTTTTTCAAAAAGTGGAGCTATTGTCATGACCCTCTCGTCGGCGTCGGCGTTGGTTAACGTTTTTATTAAGGTCCCTTTTCTCAGAAACCATCAAATATATTTGGTTCATATTTGGTATGTTTGTTTACTATCACAAGGGGAACCCATTTCACAAGGGTAAGTAACCCTAAAATTAATGTTGCCATAGTTATGCCCCTTTATTCGACTTAGATTTTTCATTGTTGGTTAAGTTTTATGTTCGGTCTATGTCTCAGAAACTGTCCAAGATATTTCGTTCAACTTTGGAATACATGTTAACTATTACAAGGGGGGCCCATTTCACAAGGGCAGGTAACCCTAAAATTAATTTTGCGATAGTTATCTCCCCTTTCTGACTTAGACTTCTACTACACTATCCAGCACTAAAGAAAGTGGAGCGCGCTGTCTGCGGACAGCTCTTGTTAAATATCGTTGGCCTTTGATATATATATCGTATCACTGCGTTGCATGCTTGTACCTGATCTTGATATATAAATATATAATGTACTGCCATGGTAGATGTTAATTTGGGCTATATTGTACTAGTATCTGCTTGTTTAGGTAATGTAACCACTGCCCTACATGTATGCTCACTTTATATCAAGTTAATCTAATTGGACATTGAAATGTACAATGTATCACTGCATGTACATACTTAGGAATAATACATACATATATCATATATCATATACTACCATGAATGGATAGTGTTTAGGTCAAGCATCTCATGTGTGAGATGTAATCTTTAGTGAAACATCCTAAGATATAGACGTAATAACAATCTACTGGAGACAGTATTCGTAATATAATTTATAAAAAAACTCATTTGACCTTCTTCGAGACGATTCTAAAGAGTGGTCACAATATAGTAAAACCACGCTAATGCAACCACCTAAAAGAGGTATAATTATGGGGGCTAGATGCAGGTGGTAGCTTAATGCAGGACAAAAGTAATGCAGAAAGCTCCTAGAGGAGCTTTCTGCATTACTTTTGTCATGCATTAAGCAACCACCTGCTTATAAAGACATCCATGTTTATTCATTAAGTGATCGCATTAGAGGGGTTCTACTATATAAGGTTTGGTACATATAAGGTTTGGTACGTGCCTTTATCTGTTGCTCTGATCACTGTTTGTGACTCATGAACAAATACCAATACAATGTTTTCCAGTGTTGCTAAAAATAGGATGAGTCCTGATCAGACTAAGTTGTGACATAGTCTGTTTACTCTTTCCCTGCAAATGGCGATTCTGTAATCACGAATGCAAACAGGTTGGATCCAGATGTGATTCCGAGACACTCGGTATCTTTTTGAGATTTAGGCGTTTTGTTATAGGCTAATTTGAGTATGCTCATTAAAAAAAGAAGAAGAAAATCAAAACAAAATGCAAATAGAAACAGACGAAATATACGCTGAAATGACACGAACAAGCAAACAACAAAATGTTCATCTAAGGATTATAGATGGCGCGGTTCATCCAGGACAGATGGAGACAAACTGTCGGTTGTTTGGTTGGTGTTCATTACATTCAATTACTTGTTCAAGCACTCACATTGCTTCATAATTAACAAGTTGCTTCAGGCGTTCTTTGTTATGTTACATGGAGGAGCGTGTTGAAGCTAAACATCAGCGCCCTCTACTGCCAAGGGGTATGTTTATTAAAAAAATCGAAAACTCAACATACGAGGCCTTACGATGTACATTAAAACCTCCCTGAACCGTACGTTCAATTTAGTAGAAATGTCGGCCTTGGAGACAGGTGACTGCTTAATGATGTGTGAAAGTAATGCCGAAAGTTCCTCTATGAGCTTTCAGCATGACCTTTACCCTGCATTAAACAGACACCTGCCTAAAAGTACCTAAACTCTGCTTTACTAAAATCCCGGTTTATAGAAGTTTTACTATACAATGTTTAATGTCATGATTTTTCAACCGAAGTAAAAAACGTAGTTTTCTACCAACCACTTGTGTCCTTCATATCACATTTATGTAAAAATCAGAGTTGTGTGGGATTCATATCAATGTCAAAATAAAAACAAATCATAATAAAACAAATGCTACAAAATACGATCATGCATGTTTATTATTTAAATCCTTTCCTTGAACGTTCACAATGACTCTTTTTTCTGCGATCCCAAATCTTAGTGGAAGCGCATAACTTCAAACCTGATTCAATTAAATTTCAGCAGAAAGCTCTTAAACTATACACTGAGACTTTAATGTAAAGACAGACAGAGGAGTTTGATGATACAAAAATACTTAATGAATTACCTTCACGAAATACTTTAATTTACTATTAAAACATTATAAATATATCTACCACAATAAATTCTCTTTTAAAATCCAAGGTATTGTGATTACAGTAAAACCCCGCTGATGCGACCACCTAAAAGATGTATAGTTCTGGGTGCTAGATGCAGGTGGTAGCTTAATGCAGGCCAAAAGTAATGCAGAAAGGAGCTTTCTGCATTACTCTTGTCCTGCATTAAGCAACCACCTGCGTATAAAGACAGCCATGTCTATTCATTAAGTGGTCGCATTAGAGGGGTTCTAATGTATATACATACCAATGCTTGGCTCTTTAATTGTGTTCCTTCTGTCCCGCCAGATTTTCCCTTGAATTTTTTAACAAGACAAAAGTTGTTAAAGAGTAAAACATGATATGTAAATATTTATAAAGTCTAGTATATTATACTCAAATTTAAAGTGATAATAGTAATGTTATACGTTTTGTGCTTGTAATTCATTGTTTAAATTTCTAAATCAAACTCCAATGACTAAGAAGTTTATTCATTGTGACGGGCAATATTGTTCTATTATAGCAAGGTATTCGTCACAAAGGCGTTACCCTTTCCTCCATGAATATTCATGTAAGAAATAATGACATCATAAAAATCAATTAGATCAAATTGTTGTAACTTATAATAGCACATGGGCACATGAGTTTTTGACCATGTCAGAAACTATAGAATTATATCTGTGTTATATCATAAGCAAACAGAGCAAACCCTGATCAGACGGTTTCCATAGGAACCGTCTGATCTGGGTCCATTGTGTTTGCAAAGGCGTAGTTCTAAAGGCGTATTCATAGAGTAAATATATGACGCAATCTATGACGTAATATATGACGTAGAAAGGCGAATTTATGGAGTAAAATACCTCCTACGCTATTAACAAGACAATCATTTCATCTGTAACAACAAAGCAAGAATGCAAGTAACACATACACACATTCACACACATACACACGCACAGACACACACAAACACAGCCACACGGGATGAACATTTTAAACATGAACAAACGCACAAGTACAAAGACACAAAGACACCAAACAAACAGAAAAGCGAGGGTGACAAAGAGAGTACCGCATTGGAACGGCCAGTGGCAAAACCACCACTGTGAGTTTAAACCGGTGCTAACCGCACATTATCTCAAAGTCACACTAGCTTAACAAACAGTGTGAATAAAGGTATTCCCACCAGACTTCACCATAACATAGAAGACGGTAAACACAGGACAATATGTAAAACATAGCATGACAACAATTGTAAAAGCCCGTCAAATATGAACTCAATGACTTTGCTGAAGTCAGAGCAACTACATGAAACCGTTAAGGGCACGACAGAGAAAAGACAATGCATGAGTCTGGTAAGTTCATCCCGTTTCATCTCGGCCTGCCGTCGAGCAAGCAAAGAGGGATTATAAAGGAGTCAATAAACAAGCAAGCAGTGCGTTGCAATATAGTGGGGTCATAACCTTTCTTCCTAAAAGTTTTATGCTTTTAATAAACAAATCATGAAAATGGACTTCCCTAAGTTTGTAGATAACATCACCATAGAATTCAGGGTGAGAAATACCTTGTTGCAGTAAAGTCCGTAGCTTGCATTTATATTTACTAATTAAATATATCCTTTTGGGTAAATAGAAGAAACCATAGTTTCAAAATAAGGATTATCCAAATTTAAATTATCGTCTAGTACCTATATTTTTTATTAAAAACATTAACAATACGATATATGGTATCCCCATAGCGCACAAATATATTATCTAAAAGAAAAGTCAGCGATCTACAATTATCAAGGCAAGTCCACATTGTGTATTGTTCGACGAGTGGTGGTTTTGCCACTGACCGTTCCAAATCGTACTCTCTTTGTCACCCTTGATTTTATGTTTGTCTTATGTCTTTGTGATTTTATGTTTGTCTGGTGTGTTTGTACTTGTGCGTTTGTTCATGTTTAAAAACATTTTCATCTCGTGTGTGCTTGCGTGCGTGTGCGTGCTTGCGTGTGTGTGCGTGCGTTCATGAGTGTGTTATGTGTGCGCGCGTGTGTGTGCGTGTGTGTGTGTTACTTGCTTTCTATCGATGTTTTGGTGTCTGTTCCTGCTTTACTTTACTACTTTTCCATTCTGAATTCGAAAACAATGAACGTTGAACATTACAAGCAAGGAACATTTATTGTCTCTGGCAAAGGTTTTTTCTATTACATGTAATTTAATCAGTTTATCCTTTATAAGATGGTGAGGTAGGGTAGTATAGAGTGTAGAGAAATCATAAGAGCTCATTGAAGAATAATAGTAGTAAGACATGGCATCAAAAGTTTAGTAGTAATACAACAACTACAGTTAGCAAAAGTACAAGTATGAGTCATGCAGGAAACACCACATACAAAACAAACAGCCGCCCGAACAGCACCACAACAAGAAAACACAGCAAATGTAGATATCTATCAAAACACAAAGAGACACACAAAGACAAAACAAACAAACACTAGGGGAAATGGAACAATCAGTGACACATCACTGGGGTTTAAACCGGTTTAGGCGCGCCCAACCTCCCACTTATTCCATCTCCACACTAAAAGTCAAACAGTGTAAGGCAGTTTGTTTTTATACCTCCATGAAAACATATGCTATATAATGTTTAAAGGAACTTATTTTCATGGACTTTTTATGATTGTACATTGACGCGGATATGTTTGGCTGTGACAGAAACCTCAGCACCAGATCGCTATTATTCAATAAGAAAACAGACAATATCCTGACCAGAACACTCCTACATGGGCTGTCTGATCGGAGTATTCTCTGTTTGCAAAGGTGCAACAAACAAGTTTGAAGGAAAAGGTTAAACTGTGTTATTGACGTCTCGGAGTCTCATCTGGATCCAAGCTGGTTGCAAAGCTCAATAAGAGTGTGCTCAGGAGGCAAAGACTTCATATAATGACTGTTTTAAAACTGAATGAGTGAAGAATTAGATAAAAAAAAACACCATTTATTTGTGTTGTTGATCTACTGAATTTACTTTCTAAATGTGCCCACATGCTGCGCATACTCTCCCGTCTAATTTATAAAATTGTCTATCTTCAAAGTATGTGCAAACACCACTGCATAATTATTTCTTGAATGTATCTTTAATTAGACATTTTCAATCTTATTTTTATACAAACCCTTTTTTATTCTATTTCTAGTCTTTGTTTGGGCACTGTAAGTACTTATTTATTTCTAATAAGGCCGTTCTATGGTAAATTTAACTCAACGGATAGAAGGTTGAAAGCACATTTAATACAAAACCAATTATCGTTATATTAGGGAGAAAATTACTCCTTACCCTGCCAGAAATCGAAATTTAACCCATTTGCGCCCAATGGATTCTTCCATGTTTATCCATTTTTTATCTAAGGGGTGCCTGGCCTAAATTTTCAATTTCGTTTTGTTTTTTATTGAAATTCCTATCAGCAAACAGTGTAGACTCTGATCATTACCATCTTCCCACGGGTTAATCTTGTTCTATACCTTTTTGCGTAGATGGGAACATTGTTTCCTCTCTCAGTAACACGCCCCAGGGATTGTATTAAAGCTGTCAATATTGAACGGCTTTCGTATATTTGTAAATGTTGTTTTTTTCACTTATGGAGGAAAATAGTTTCATTTAGTATACTATCGAAATAGCAAACAGTTTGAATCGCCGAGTCTGGCCTCAATGTGGTGAGAGGCAATGCCTCTTTGAATCGCCGAGTTTGGTATCAATGTGGTGAGAGGCAACGCCTCTTTGAATCGCTGAGTCTGGTATCAATGTGATGAGAGGCAGCGCTTCTTTGAATCGCCGAGTCAAGTCTCAATGTGGTGAGAGGCAACGCTTCTTTGAATCGCTGAGTCAGGACTCAATGTGGTGAGAGGCAACGCCTCTTTGAATCGCCGAGTCTGGACTCAGTATGGTGAGAGGCAACGCCTCTTTGAATCGCCGAGTCTGGACTCAATATGGTGAGAGGCAATGCCTCTTTGAATCGCCGAATCTGGATTCAATATGGTGAGAGGCAACGCCTCTTTGAATCGCCGAGTCTGGACTCAATGTGGTGAGAGGCAACGCCCCTTTGAATCGCCGAGTCTGGACTCAATGTGGTGAGAGGCAACGCCTCTTTGAATCGCCGAGTCTGGAATCAATGTGGTGAGAGGCAACGCCTCTTTGAATCGCCGAGTCTGCACTCAATGTGGTGAGAGGCAACGCTTCTTCAACTGCAGTCTACGGTGGCATTCATAAAAGATGGATTCCTTTTCATCTGAGTATAGAGCTATAGATAAACGATACGTACTCAAATACTAAAATCTTCATTTCTCCACCAAACCCATGATGTGACCACGCTTTAGAATCGTCCCGACGAGATGATATTCTAAAGAGAGGTCACAAAATGGGGTTTGGTGGAGAAATAAAGAAGTTATTCTTGAAACAATAAATTTACACATCTTATCTGGACCTCTGTAACAGAGTTTCGACTTTTTACCACGCATTATACGCATATGCAAAGTAGCTGGGATCTAGTAACCCTTTCCTCCATAAATACGCCTTTCTACGCCTCTGTAAAAGTCACCATTTTCATCACAATGGTTTCAGAACTACAAAATTCTAAAATTTGCCTTTTCTCTACTTAATGCTCCTTTTTGGTAGATTCATTCAAAGAGGTTGGATCTAAAAATAGCCTATGAGGTAATGGATCTAAAAATAGCCTATGAGGTAATGGGGCAACTCGACGTTTCACCAGGGTTCATTCTAATAGATATTTTCATACTTAACCATTTCAGTGCCAGCATTGTCGTGTACTGGACACATTTTCGTCTGATGTAACTTTTAGAGTGGGTGTATTGTCAGTTTCTTTATGAAAAAAAGATATATTAATAAGATAAACCGAATGTCAGACAGATTGTTCCTGATGAGGCGACGTGTTACTAGTATTCAGAGTCTTCTACAGATCTATAAATATTATATCACAGATTCGTCTTTATAGTAGTGAATATGTTTAGTGAAGAAAAGTTGCTTTGGAACATTAATCAGATATAAATCTTCGCTGATAACAATGAATTCGCAGGGTTGACAACCATGTGATTGTTTTAGTCCGGTTGTAAAACATAACCGCTAGTATCTGCCACTATATCCCTGACACTCATAAATATTCAAAACAAATTCATATCACAATCATAATAACTCCGTATACATCATTTAGCTGTTATGATTGGATGGTCAAATTACTTTTGCCCATTCCTCCATAGGTTATTTTTATACCCAACCTCTTTGAATGAATCTTCCCAAAAGGAGCATTTACTAGAGAAAAGTAAACTTTAAGATTTTTGTAGTTTGACACCATTGTGATAAATAGAGCATTTGCTCCTATAGGAGCAAATGCTCTATTTATCACAATGGTTTCAAGAAGTGGTTATTACAGAGGCGTAGAAAGGCGTATTTATGGAGGAAAGGGTTAAGTAATGGAAAACACAGTAAACCCCTCATAGCGGCCATCAAAAGGTGATGAAATATTGCAGGTCTTAAAGGCAGGTGGTAGCTTAATGCATTACGAATGTTTTGCAGAAAGCTCTTGCATGCGCTTTCTGTATATTGTTTTTCCACCCCTTTTGAAAAAATGGGGGTGTATTGCTTTGCACATGTCGGTCGGTTTAGGATCTACAAACTAGTTGTGGTGATTAGTCATGACCACTAGATGACACCTATTGTTTTTTAGGTCACTAGGTCAAAGTCACCATGACCTTAACCGGTGAAATGGTTTCCGATTAATAACTGCTCAGGGGTTTGGCTTAGGATCTTCAACTTTGCTGTGGTGATTAGTCATGACCACTAAATTACCCCTATTGATTTTTGTAGTTACTAGGTCAAAAGTCAGGGTGTATTGGGTATACATGTTTTACAAGCATCTCTTGTTTGTTCTGCAGTAAGCAACCACGTGATTTAAGTGGTCAAAAAGGATCAATTAAGAGGGATTTAGCTGTACATCCGACACGATATATTGACGAACATTTATTGTTGACGGGCACCACTGCAGATATATCTGATTAGGGTTTAGACGTTTTTAAAGATTATTTGAAAATGCATATTCCATTAATAACACATACATATTTCTTCTATTGAGGCGCTCAAATAATTACAGTTGCAATTACAGTA
Organism: Azorinus chamasolen; assembly: GCA_963576725.1. Classification (NCBI taxonomy): domain Eukaryota; kingdom Metazoa; phylum Mollusca; class Bivalvia; order Cardiida; family Solecurtidae; genus Azorinus; species Azorinus chamasolen. Next base: position 12,621,065 of record OY755245.1, read on the forward strand.
CAAGTTTCTCCATCACTGCTCAAATAGGAGGTGTCCTGTTAGACTAAGCTATTTCATATACAGTAAAACCTCTCTATAACGACCACTAAATTACATCAAGTATTTTGTGTTAAAGGCAGGTGGATGCTTAAAGCAAGGTGAAAGTAAAACAGAACGCTCCAATAGGAGCGTTCTGTTTCACTTTCACCTTGCTTTAAGCAACCACCTGCCCAAAATACTAACTAATTAACATAATTTAGTGGTCGTTATAGAGAGGTTTTACTGTATGTTTACTCATTCGCTACATCTGACGAATGTGTAATCACAAATGCACACACAGTTTATATGTTGTGTGCTATATATGCATATTTAACAAAATCCTAGGTAATTTAGGAAATTCTATTTATCATGAATATTTTAACTTGTGTTTTATATGTTATGTATTATATGTACAACGCCATTGAATATGTATTTATCATAGAAATAGGCGTTTAATCAAATGAAACAGTTTACAGTTTTTACAGATAAGATACCAAGAAATACGGAGTTTCTGATAGAAAAAGAAGAAAAATTGAAAATGAAAAAACAAGCAGACGAAATATTTTGCAAACGACTATACTAGGCAGTGAAATAGTGTACAACACTGAAATGAAACAGACAAGCAAATAACAATGTTTATCTTAGAATTAATATTGTGGTTCACACAGGATAGCTGGAACAACAGTGGCGGATGTTAGTTTAGTATTCATTACATTCAATTATCTTTTCAAGCACTCGCATTGCTTCATAATTAGCAACTATTTGCTTCAAACATACTTTGAAATGCGACATGCGATGTGTTGTAGCTTATCAATATTGTCCGACACGTCATATGCGTAATTATACATAATAATCAATTATAACTGTCAACATTCGACACCATACGGTGTTCAATATATAATAAGTATCATCTTGTTTAAAGTACAGTCAAATACGTAGTTTTCTACCCACAGTTTGGTCCCTCCATGAGACATTTATTTCTGTTAAATTCAGCAAGGTGTTGGAGCCATATTAACCCATAGCCTGCCAGTCAAAACTATAGTTGCATTTGCAAACAGTGTAGACCCGGATGAGAGAGCTCCTATAGGAGCTCTCTCATCTTGATCTGCACTGTTTGCCATGGAAATGCCATTCCTGCATGCTCCATGATTTTGCCTAGGAAAATCATTTCAACATATCCTGTATATTTTTGTAAAGATTTGCCTAATTAAGATTGAAATAGTGCAGTATGATAAAAAAAATATGTGGCAGGTTAAGGGTTAATGTCGAACTCCTAAATCAGATTCAATTATTACTCATGCATCTTTATCATATAACTCTTCCCATGCTAAGTAAGTATGCCCCCTCAGATCTGTGTAATTATGCCCCCTAAGATCTGTGTAATCATGCCCCCTCAGATCTGTGTAATTATGCCCCCTCAGATCTTTGTAATTATGCCCCCTCAGATCTGTGTGTAATAATGACCCCTCAGGTCTGTGTAATTATGCCCTCTCAGATCTGTGTAATTATGCCCCCCCCCCTCAGATTTGTGTAACTATGTCCCCTCAGATCTGTGTAATTATGCCCCTTAGATCTGTGTAATTATGCCCCCATCAGATCTGTGTAAATTATGCCCCCCTCAGATCTGTGTAATCATGCCCCCTCATATCTGTGTAATTATGCCCCCTCAGACCTGTGTAATTATGCACACTCAGACCTGTGTAATTATGCCCCCTTGTGAATGGGGCATGTTGTTTTTACTTTGTTGATTGGTTGGTTGGGTTGTCCGTCACAACGTTAATGTTGGCGATAACTTTGTGGCCATTGCATATACATACTTAAAACTTGGCATCCATGTTCAACTTATGGACGTCAACATTTTAGGGGTGGCTTATAAAGGCCAATGTCATACATCAGTGTGAAAAGACGTGTTTGTTTATGCTCTGTTTGTTTGTTGGTTTGTTTGTTTGTCCCCAACTTTAACGTTGGCGATAATTGTGTCGCCAATGCACATTTATACTTTATACTTCGCATGCATATGCAACTTATGGAGGCGAACATTTTCGGGGTGACTGATTAATGCCATACATCAAGGTCAAATGTCATATCTAGGGCATTTTGATTCGCAAACACATCTTGTTTTACGTCTATAACAATTGTCATCTGCTTCAATTCTTAAAAATAATGCCTCTCATTACTTTGCATAGATATGGTCAAAGCGTCAAACAACTTGGATCCAATTGAGATGCCTCATCAAACTGTTTGCATAGGTAATTATCATTTCGCAATGAGTAAAACCCATTTCAAGACGTTCACATTGAAATCGTTTTTTGTGCAATCCAAGAATCGTAGTTGAAGCGAATAACATTCAAACCTGGTTGAATTAAAAACACATTTGAAGCCTCTTACATAATACACGAAATGCGAATTTGAATGTGACTCGAAGTTTTATGTCGCAAAATTAAATTACTTTTACGAAACACATATCGTAGCTAAAGTATTATTATTATAACAAGAAATTGACTTATAAAATCTAAGATTGTGATGGTATACATTTCAATGTTATGCTCTTTAACTTTGTTCTTGTGACCCTCCATATTTTCCTGCCCTTAAATGTTTGGTCAAGGCAAACGTTAAAATGTACAACATTGATATGTAAATGTAAATATACAATATAATTAAATTTAAAGTGGTAATAGTGTTGTTTTATCATTGCTTATGCGTTTCGTGAATTTGATTCTTTGGGTCGATTTCTAAATAAAACTTTCAGGACAATATAGAAAAACGTGCTAACATTAAAGTACAATTTCATTCTATTACAGTAAAACCTCTCTATTACGGCCACTAAATTACATCAAATATTTTGTGTTAAAGGCAGGTGGCTGCTTAAGCAAAGTGAAAGTAAAACAGAGGAGCGTTCTGTTTTACTTCCACCTTGCTTTAAGCGTCCATCTGCCCTAAATACCAACTAATTAACACAATTTAGTGGCCGTTATATAGAGGTTTTACTGTATAGCAAACTATACATTACAAAAGCGTAAAATGCACCCTACGTTAAAAAGACCATAATTTCATTCGTAACCCATTCACCTATGTTTGGCTAAACCATTTTATGTCTGCTTCAATTTAATAGCAAAGTAGATGGTAAAGAAAATCTATCAAATTATATAAACAGTCTGAAAGCTTGGATTTAGAAGAGAAACTGTGTTTTCCGATGACATCGTGTCTTCAGTGTATGTGGTATTAATGCAGAGTTAGGAAATAACTGCACGCTACTGCAGCAAAACCCATACATGTATATATCAATGATATACACACGTATATACACACTAATAACCGCATGCTACTGCAGCCAACGCCCACACATGTATATACACACTAATTATCTTGTAATTACCAATTTTGAACAGCCTACACAATAGTGTTTCCCATTATTGACATTTATTTTGTCTAAGTACATGCGCCTATGGTTTTTGTTTTAATCAATGTATTCATCTATTTGCTTGCCGGTAACCCATTCCCTCATATTGACGACTTTTGACGACTCTGTAATAGTCACTTTGTGAAACAATTGTGATTAATAGAGCATTTGCTCCTGTAGGAGCAAATACTCTATTTATCACAATGGTTTCAAACTACAGAATTCTAAAATTTTCCTTTTCTCTAGTTAATGCTCCGTTTCGGTAGATTTATTCAAAGAGGTTGGATCTAAAAATAGCCTATGATGTAATGGGGTAACATCACTTCTGTATAACAATGTGTTTGGGTTGTTTTTGTTTGTTATTTTCAATACAATTTTCTTTATAGTTCTTTGTTTGTATTTACATTGTTGAATCGACACTCTCTGTTACCGCAGGTTAATACATTTATATTAACGTTATTGTCTTACATGCCTGTGTATTGACATTTTAACGCGTGTTCTTAGAATTCATTAGAGTAGCATTTTAAGAAAGCTAATAACGTTATATCAGAGGTTCAGATAAAATACGTTAAATTTTAAAACATTTTTTAGCTCCACCTTTTCGAAAAGTGCAGTGTCATGACCCTTCGTCGGTGTCGGCGTCGGCGTCGCTGTCGGCGTCGGCGTTGGTTAATCTTTTTGTTAAGGTTCATTTCTCAGAAACCATCAAAGATATTTGGTTAAAATTTGGTATGCATGTTTACTATCAGAAGGGGGACCAATTTTACAAGGCCAGGTAACCTTAAAATTAAATTTGTAATTGTTATGCCTCTTTTTCGACTTAGAATTTACATTCTAGGGTAAGTTTTACGTTAAGGTCCATGTCTCAGAAATTTTACAAGATATTTTGTTCAAATTTTGTATGCATGTTAACTATTATAAGAGGAACCCATTTCACAAGGGCAGTTAACTCTAAAATTATTTTTGCTATAGTTCTCTCCCCTTTCCGACCTAGACTTCCACTAAACTATCCAGCACTAAATAAAGTGGAGCGCGCTGTCCGCGGACAGTTCTTATTTAAATTACTTATCACCTCCCTTAAGAATTTATAAAAGTATTGATGTTTTAAGACACTGAGTGACTCAGTGTTCCATGTGTCCATTGTCACTCGCACAAATTGTTAAAGGCAATCCTGTAACCCTTTACTCTATGAATATTCATGTAAGAAATAATGACATTATGAATATTTATAAGATTAAATTTTGTAATAGCACATGAACACAGGAATATTTGGCCGTGGCAGAAACTGTAGAATCATATCAGAGTAGATCCTGATCAGATGGCTCTTTTAGGAGCCGTCTAATCTGGATCTGATCTGTTTGCAATAGTCGACGTCCAATACATTTACCTTTGAAAACAGAGTAAACCCAGATCAGACGGATCCTGTAGAAGACATTCGTTTGTTCATTCATTCGTTTGTTCATTCATTCGTTTGTTCGCTGGTTCGTTATTTTGTTTCTTTGAGGGTTTAGTTGTTCAGTCGTATTCAGTCGTATCACGACGTTCCTTTAATTACAGGTGGATGAACACCCTAGAGGTGTTTCTGCGCATGGAACAATTAGTTCAAAACTCTCAGGTAACGTTTATATAAAGTTCATCAATCTAATAGACATGGTCTTATGTTACATGAACACGAATATAGGTTATTTATCGATTTAATAACATCTCCATTCTGACTTAACCCTTAGCCTGTCCCTATTTTTTATCACTCTGTCCTCTATGAATATTTAATAGGCAAACCTTTAGAAAAATATTACAGGATATGTTGAACTGATTTTCCTAGGCAAAAGCATCGAGCATGTATGCATGGATTTTCCATGGCAAACAGTACAGACCCAGATGAGAGAGCTCCTATAGGAGCTGTCTCATCTGGGTCTACACTGTTTGCAAATGCAACTATAGTTGTGACTGGCAGGATATGGGTTAATCCATTGAACACAGAAAACACGTGCACTGTCCTTTGCAAACAATGTTGTCCTACAGAAGAGGGATCTGATCAGGGTCCGCAATATTTCTCATTTAACCCATTCCCTCATTTGACGACTTTTGACGACTCTGTAACAATCACTTTGTGAGACCATTATGATAAATATAGGAGCAAATGCTCTATTTATCATAATGGTTTCAAACTACAAAATTCTAAAAAAAAACACCTTTTCTCTAGTTAATGCTCCTTAAGGTTGTATTCCAAAAGGTTGTATCTAAAATAGCCTATGAGGTAATGGGTTAAATTTCTCTCGAAAAGTTTATACTTTCATATGGACTCTGCCAAATAAACAATGTTGAACTATTCCAGCGTTATTCAGCGTTGAATGAGCACACGCCATCAAACCTGCGCTTACTTGCTGATGCATCCGCTCTCGTTACAATGACCAAATAATGAACATTCAGTTATTCAGTGACCAAATTCGTTGTATTGAAAATGTTGTAATGAACATTCATTTATTCAGTGACCAAATACGTTGTATTGAATGAACATTCATTTATTCAGTGACCAAATACGTTGTATTGAATGAACATTCAGTTATTCAGTGACCAAATACGTTGTATTGAATGAACATTCAGTTATTCAGTGACCAAATACGTTGTATTGAATGAACATTCAGTTATTCAGTGACCAAATTCGTTGTATTGAATGAACATTCAGTTATTCAGTGACCAAATTCGTTGTATTGAAAATGTCGTTGTAATGAAAATTCAGTTGTTCAGTAAACATCTTTCTAAACCGAACGTTCAAATTAATTTCAATACCGGTATGTAAGGCATGAGGCAGCTTCATGCAAGATGGAAGTCATGTAGAAAGCTGATCTGGGAGAGATTCCATCCCGCATTTACAATGTAGCAGCCACATGGTTAAAAGATCTAATTTTTTCTTTACCACCAGTTCGATGTAAAGGGATATGACTCTGTATGTTTCCAAAATGGACATTCAGTTATCTCGAAATTCGTTATAGCGAGTGTTCACTGTACCTTTTAGTTATACAGTTGAACTTCGATATCTCGAACTCGGATAACTCGAGCTTCGGGATATCTCAAACAAAAACTTCAGTCCTTCCAAAACTTACAATACAGACTTGCTGTAAAAGATATCGCTAAATATATCTGGAAACACATGTGACAGCTTAATACAGGTCTAAAGTAATGCTGAAAGCTCCTACAGGAACTTTCAGCATTACTTTAGACCTGTATTAAGCTGTGGCTTTGAGAAATTGTTCAGATGACTCGAACTTCTGTTATCTCGAACTAATTTGTATTGTCCCTTGAAGTTCGAGTTATCGAAGTTCAACTGTACTTGTAATTTGTCAAAGAGCTACAAATTTCAACACAGTTCAATGTTATAGCTCAATTTATCACATCCTATGTGCCTATGTCAGTGATCATGAAACTCTTAATCTAAGAAGTTATTTCAGAAGTTTACTACCGTTTATTAAGAGGTGGAAAGGAAGTTGTCGTGAACGTAGAAGATGAACGCCCTGGCATTAGAAGTCATGAACCGTAAGAAATAGTAAGGTTGGAAATCAGAACTTCCTTATGAAACACAGTAACTACAGAATAGCATTGTTACACATGCTATTCTAGTTCTCATAACAATGGACTCTTTGTCACAAATTCATTAAACCTTTCCTCCATAAATACGCCTTTCTACGCGTCTGTAAAAGCCACTTTATGAAACCATTGTGATAAATATAGCATTTGCTCCTATAGGAGCAAATGCTCTATTTATCACAATGGTTTAAAAACTACACAATTCTAAACTTTTCCTTTTCTCTAGTAAATGCTCCTTTTCGATAGATTAATTCAAAGAGGTTGTGTCTGAAAATAGCGTATGGAGGAAAGGGTTAAACAAGGACTAATCGGTCACGTTCGGTCAACACTTTCACAGCCATTGTCATCGGTAAGTCTCTAATTGAAATTGCTGCAATGGATGATATTTGAGATTACCTGCAAAAAAGTTGTATTCAGATGAATCTGCCGCATAACTCGGTGTCTTATCAGAATATTTACAGGTTTTCACCCTAGTTATGAATTTGAGAAGAAAGTGACGGAAAATCAAAGCAGAAGATAATGTAAGAGTATTTTTTGGCCACCATAGGATTAAATACTCGTATAATTTGTCCAAGTATGTGCGTATTAGTCCCAGCCTTTCAAAGCAGCCATTTAATTGCCATGTGGTGAAGGTCTCATCTTTCCCTTTCATATTAACCTGGAGGCCAGATAAGGTTGCCGTTTGTCCCCGTCTGACCTTTTTTGCATGAGTACCAGGGTGTTTAATAGGGTCTGCTGAATGGAAATAAAAATTGTTCCCATGAAAAAACTCATTCTTGCTATGAGTATTTCTACCGTTTCCATGGCAACCGTTCGTCCGGAAAACGACGGTTGGTAAAGGCTTATATGTTTGATATATATGCAATTTGGGGCGCTAAGAGTTTGAAATTGGTGCCAAAATGACAAACATTGGTCCTAAATTAATCATATGTTTTTGTTAATTATTTGCATAATCATGAATATTAATGAGAAAATTGATAAATAAAGGAAAAAAGACTAGAATATGGTGAAGACTAGATCTGAAATCATCTTTGATGTTCCAAATAGGCAGAAAGTTCCTCTAAGACATAAATCAACATCAAGGAGAGCAACCTAGCTGATATAATGTAAAAGAATCGTGTTTCTATGCGTTATTTACATTTTTATTGAGTTTTAGAGTTTCCATAGCAAACGTACGCCCGGACAGCGTCAGCGCATATCTAAAAGATAACATTATATCTCAGGGCCTTCGAGAGCTGGTAGCTAACAGCAACAGTCTGTTACCAAACATAAAATAAATATACTAGACTTTGATTTAGAATATCATGTTGTTTATCAGTTCATTAGCATATTCATGAATATTAACGAGAAACCGAAAAAAGAGACAAAAAGACTAGAAAAAAGTGAAAACTAGATTTGAAATCATCTGTGATGTTCCAAATGCACAGAAATATGTCTTTATACATACAACTACCCCAAGGATGTTTATCTAGCTGATATTCTGTACACAATTGTATCTCTATGGCCTTTCTTCCATTTTACTGAGTTGAAGAGTTTCCATAGCAAACGCACATCCGGACAGCGCAAGCGCGTTGAGAAGATAATAACGTTATACCTCAAGGCATTGGGCAACTGGAAGCTAACATTATTAATATGTTACCAAATTTAAAAGAACTACACTGGTCTTTGATTTAGAATATCATGTTGTTAATCAGTTCATTAGCACATTCATGATTATTAATGAGAAAATCAAACCAAAAGAATGAAACTTATTTAAGAACTGTAGAAATGAACTTCTTAATCACCAGTTATGTTCCAAGTACACTGCAATAAGTTCGAGATACATTCTAAATGTTAAACAGCTTTCAAATTATGATTTACCTGGTGTTATGTCAAACGATGTCGTATTTGCCAATTATTTGCTTTATATATAAGGGTGCAGCCTTCTAATATGAAAATGAATTAACAATCGCAAATAACGTTTCAATTTCCAAGTGTGATATGAAACTTCAAATCAGTCTGGATACTTTTACATTCATAAATAATGAGTTGGGTATCACAATAGACCGTGAAATGATTTAACCAGCGTCTGACTTAAGCAAAGAACAAACATAACGAATCATGAACATAAACTAGACTGCAATTTCTTCTTTCGCATTGCTACTTTTGCTTTCCAAGGATCAAGATACAAGATACAAGAAGCTTTATTTTCAGTCGGGTTTACAACAAATAACATCAGATATATCAGAAGCTACATGTATTTGCCGACTATAGTAACATAAAACAATAACACTTTAAAACAAAAACACCCACTGTCAGCATATATGTACTTTACAACAGCAGGTGTGACGGCCGTGAAAACTCGCCTCAGTGTTGTTATATTTTTCTGGTCCTTCGGGATCATTAGTGTTGATGTTATTAGTTTTGAAAATTGAATACTGCTTAAGCCGGTGCTAGGGGGCGTGTTGCAAATTTAATTATTACTCATGAACAGACTCAATAAAACCGAGTCTGCAATTTTCTTCTATCGCATTGCTTGGAGTTATGATTTTAATAGTGACTTAATGTGGCAATTTTCAGAACGGCGCAGTGAAAAAATATAATCCTCACAACAGCATGATTTTAATATACTAAGATCGCGAATGCGCGCGTCGATTCGTTCCCAGTTCTTAAAATAGCGACTAGGGGAAGACGGAAGCGTAACCCTTGATCTAAGCTTGCAGCATCTGAATCTAGAAAATAAAACAGGCAGATCTACTATACTATCATAAGCACATATAGCAGAGTCTGATCAGATGGCTCTTACGATCTTGGTCTACTCTGTTTGCAAAGGCATGGAAAGGCGGTTAATCCAATCTTGTTACTGTATCTTCGAATTAAATTAAATCATCAAACTGATAATTGACTTAAATTATTTGGTTTTAGTGGAAAAGAATCATTGTAACGGTCAATAAAAACCCATATTTGTCGAAAATACTTTGAAACATTTTTCTACATTATGTATACAATTATAGTGTAAACAGATGTGTCAATTTGTAAGAAAAAATGAGCTTCTTTAAATAGTTTGCCCACCGTGGCACTTGCATGCAAACGAGGGATTTGAAGGGAGCTTAATGATAGAATGCCAAACACAGAGATAGTTTGAATATAAGATTATGACATTTTCCAAATGTCGATTGTTTTGAGTAACAAAATCGAGTAAAATCAATGGGAAAATAGCATTTTTGTGGCATACATGAAGTTCCATTGGCCAACCAATTTTAAACAGAACAGATGGGGTTCATTAATATTGGCTGTTTTAGAATTCTTGGTTTGTAAGCTAAGAACGATACCATAGAACAGGGTGTACACTATATAATAATGTATTCTACTGATAATGATGCTCTCACCTCTAAGCATATGTTATTTTCTTCATATTATAGCAACTATGCTCAATTCCATTATAAAACCGAACAGTCTATGAAGGTCGTGTGCGGGCGCGCAATTATCATTTATTCTTCTGGTGTTGCTGTGCACTGTTTTGAGTCATTTTCTGACTTCTATTCCATTTTTTCTTAGTAAAACAAACGCCCTATTATTGAAGCGACAATGGGCGTTTATGTCAAGCCTTTCCATACACAGACACTCTTACGGATGAAATAGAGAAATATGTCAGAATTATTAAGATCGAAAACTCGTTTTGACGTTTATGACGGGTTGCAGGAGATATGCCAACATCTATTTGATTTAATTATTTACGTTCCAGACAAATCTTTACAAGCAGAGCATATAAAAGTCTGCTGTGTTTAGTTATGGAACCATTTTGATCCGATTCTACAAAAATCTTAACCCTTTCCTCAATAGGCTATTTTAGACACAACCTCTTTGCATCAATCTACCGAAAACGAGCATTTACTAGAGAAAAGGAAAAGTTTAGAATTGTGTAGTTTTGAAACCATTATGATAAATAGAGCATTTGCTTCTATGGGAGCAAATGCTCTATTTATCATAATGGTTTCATAAAGTGACTTTTCCAGAGGTGTAGAAAGGCGTATTTATAGAGGAAAGGTTAATATGCAATTCTAAAATCTATCATTGAACTCATCATTTATAAAATGAATATTCACCAAATAATATGTTAAATGGTTTCATAATAAGTAAGTGTCATTTATTCAATCGATAATATTATCGCCCCGCACTTATTTATCACCGTTGCTATATTTTCTGGTCCTCCGAGATCATAAATTTCCATGCAGTTAATGAGATCGCCTAAGCCGGTGCTAGGGGCCATGAGTAGTGTTGCACTTTAGATAACTGCTGATGAACAGACTATGAAGGTCGTGTGCGGGCGCGCAATTATCATTTATGCTTCTGGTGTTGCTGTGCACTGTTTTGAGTCATTTTCTGACTTCTATTCCATTTTTTCTTAGTAAAACAAACGCCCTATTATTGAAGCGACAATGGGCGTTTATATCAAGCATTTCCATACACAGACACTCTTACGGATGAAATAGAGAAATATGTCAGAATTATTAAGATCGAAAACTCGTTTTGACGTTTATTTGCTCCTATGGGAGCAAATGCTCTATTTATCACAATGGTTTCATAAAGTGACTTTTCCAGAGGTGTAGAAAGGCGTATTTATGGAGGAAAGGTTAATATGCAATTCTAAAATCTATCATTGAACTCATCATTTATTAAATGAATATTCACCAATTAATATGTTAAATGGTTTCATAATAAGTAAGTGTCATTTATTCAATCGATAATATTGTCGCCCCGCACTTATTTATCAGCGTTGCTATATTTTCTGGTCCTCCGAGATCATAAATTTCCATGCAGTTTATGAGATCGCCTAAGCCGGTGCTAGGGGCCATGAGTAGTGTTGCACTTTAGATAACTGCTGATGAACAGACTCAATAAAATCAAGCCTGCAATTTATGTATTGTTTGTATTGTATTTGTATTGTATTTTTGTATTGTCTATTTTTGTATTGTATTGTTTGTATTGTATTTGAATTGTATTTTTGTATTGTCTATTTTTGTATTGTATTGTATTTGTATTGTATTTTTGTATTGTCTATTTTTGTATTGTATTGTTTGTATTGTATTAGTATTGTATTTTTGTATTGTCTATTTTTGTATTGCTGATTTTGCTTTTGTATGATCTTTTACTTTCAGAATTGTTATAAAAGCTTTAAATAATTTGGACACAGTCTATTAGATTAACCGCTTGGCTACCAAATCAATTCGGAGTCAACCGAAGCTTGGCCGAACATGTATGCCCATTGGGTCTCTTAAAAAGTCGGCGGTTTTCTAAGAATTCCGATGTACAATCTTTGGTGCTGACTGATTTATACCAAACCTGAACCGAATAGAACTTTACACTAAAAAAACAAAATATAAATTTACACAGTTTGTCTTTTAGGGTGGGGCTAGAATAAGTGTGAGTTTGGGCGCCCCTAAACCGGTTTAAACGCCAGTGGCTGGTCGTTCTAAGGAGGTACTTCCATCTTCTCCCTATTGTATCTTTGTTTTGTCTTTGTGCGTTTCTTTGTGTATTTTGATGTGTACGCCTCTCATACATTCACCGTTTTTGTCGTGGTGCTGTTCAGGCGACTGTGTGTTTTGTATGTGGTGTTTCCTGCATGACTCATACATGTACTTTTAATATTTTAATCGACATGGTGAAATAGTTATAGCCATGCTGCGCCTCCTATTTGTATTTTGTATTGCTTTCGAAGGACCACCCACTTTCAGAATTCATTGAGATATTTCTATAAACATGTGATTCCCTTTTCAAAGACCTGTGCTGTAAACTGGTTTAAAACATGATAATCTCGAACTCTGAAGCATGATGTGTTGTTTTGTTTTTTTGTTTTAGGGTTTTTTAACGATAAAAAGAAGGAAGTGATAAAGGCATTACGGGTTTTATCAATAAGGTTTTATCCACCTTAAAAAATTTGCTCCTAGAGAATCGACATTCATTACATTATCATAAAGATTGATTTGAAATGTCTTTTTCGTTTTGCAGATTAAATATATTTTGTAGAATTTCTAATACATGTAGCCAATGGTATAAATCAGGAAAATATTTAATTAAACATAAAACGGTTTAAATGCTAAAAAGCAGTTGTTACATTGATGTTTTATATCGTATTTCATTCTCATTTCATTATTGTGTAGCTATTTGTTTTCATTTTGGTTGATTGACATTTTGCCACATTCTTTCCAATATCTTTCTGTGATTTACTGCAATTTCCAGTTTATATTTCCCCTTGAAATCATTAAATGAAATTTGATTGTCAAACTTTTAGTCAGAACCAAAAGCAACAATTTACAGATGAAGAGTTGCACACGATTTTCTGTACGGTGTGTTTTGCTATTCAGAATGCCTATGGCATTTATTGGCTTGTCTTGATTGGCATGCCAAGAATTCTCTCCTCTGTTTGCAGCGATACAAATGCCAAGGACAACATTTTAGACGATTTATGTCATGAGATTTTATTAGCAGCAATTAATTATCGACCTTGTAGATTAATGTCTTGTTCTGCAATAAGCATTAGTCTCATATGGGTGGTATATCGAGTCGGAAAAGAGTATGGAAAATTTACTTACTCTTGACATTCTGTTGTTCATAGTATATCTATCTGAAATGGCGAATTGTGTATTACTAAGATCAAAACAGCAACACACATTTCAAAATTCTTATGAATGAATTAGATATACTAAGTGCAACCCCCCCCCCCCCCCCCCGACCCCACACACACTCCAATATACCTTCAAAAGTAAGGCTGGGCATCGTTTTTCTATGCATAATATTCACGAAATTAATATCACATTAAAGATATAATTCTGAAAGAAAGAAATTTGATGATGTTAAATATGTTCAAGAATTGTATCCCCCCCCCCCCCCGAGTATTAAAACATTCTGGTCAGCAATTTGGCGTTATCTATAAACAAGAACATGCCGACATGCGATATGAAAGTTGTAAACGGCTTTAACGCGTACTATTTAGTAAGTGGCTGTTACTACTGTTGCTACTGCTGTTCATGGTGGCGGTGATTATGGTGTACATTATCATAATCAATACAATAAGATGTAATAGCATGCAATACGGGTATTATCATTCCTTCTGTTGGAAGCTTACAATTAGAGCGAGTCTAGTCATGAATGCCAATTCTGTCGCATTTACAATACAATTTGGACATGTAAATATCATAAGTATTTGCCAGCCACGAGTATAAATGAAATGTCATTACGCATAACTGGAGATACGACTGTATTTCGGTGGTTGTTTCATAACAACAATAGCCTGGTCGGATATATGCTACTTTCTGGACTTATAAGAAAGAATTGTATAGTGGTATATGCATAAATTACACTCTAGTCATGACAGAAATTGTAGAATAAGGTCAATATTATTTTATAAGCATACTCCGATCGGGGTCTACCTTGCTCGCAAAGGCGTTTGAGGGTATATCTATGGAGTAAAAGGATATACAATTCTCTAAAAGTGCAGACTCTGGTTCAACTGTAGGGACTCGTTCAAATAAAAGTGTGCTCCATTTTAGAACAGCACACGCACTTACTTTTCTGCATTTACGATTTCAGTTCAGCAAGTCATTATTTAAAAATTCCCTACAATTAACGTATATTTTCAATAATATCATTAAACTTGGTATTTGTTATGTCAATAATTATTATGAAAAGTACAAATATGAGTCATGCATGAAACACCACATACTAATCAAACAGCCGACCGAACAGCACCAAAACAGGAAAACACAGCAAATGTACATACATGTAACTATCAAAACACAAAGAGACGCACAAAGGCAAAACAAATGAACAAAATATGGGGAAGATGGAAGTACCGCCTTGGAACGGTCAGTGACAATAGCCACTGGGGGTTTAATCCGGTTTAGGGGCGCCCAACTTCACACTTATTCCATACTCACCCTAACAGACAAACAGTGTAAATAAACGTATCCCCTCTCCGACTAAGCTACAACAACCGAGATGGCAAATACAGTGGTAAATTGCATGTAAAACGAAAACATATTTAAGTTAAACAAACTGTATGATTGAGCTGCAAACAGGGTTACTGTAGAAAGTAATAAAGGGTACAACAAAAACGAAATTTAAGAAGTCGTCTTCATGCTGTACTTCATAGGATCATATCCTTTTTAATGAATTAAAGATTGTCAATTTGAACTTACACATGTTTATGGAAAAATTCTCCTGTGATACAAAATAAACCAATTCCATCAATACTTATCGGCCTTATCCGTTTCAAATTTCCCGCTTTTTGCCGATGATCACTCGATCTCTCCATTGTTTACGTAATAGCTTTTCTCGAAAGTGGACGGACGGACGCGATGTTATGCGAACAAATACTAAACTAAAACTAAACCCGAATAGAACTGAAACATCGGCGAATAACACCGGGGTCTTCGATATCAAACACGTTTTGTCATTTTCAACGCATTTCGATAGGTTTTCTTGCGCTATACTGCTTTTCAGCATATAAACAAATGAGTTCTGTATATCTTAGACATTTTTGAAATGCGTCTAATGTAGGGACTTCCCCTTTCGCTATTTAAATAATAGGCAGATAATAGATATATGTCAGTACTTTATCCAGTATGATGTGTTGGTGTTAAAATGTGCAGTGTTTGTTGTTAATATATGTAATTTTAGAATGAAGACTTTCTTAATTAGTTCCCTTATGTAAGCGCATTTTGACGCATCTGCAAACAGAGTAGACCGAGATCAGACCATCCCTATAGGAGCCGTCTGATCAGGGTCTGCTCTGTTTGCTTATGGTGTAATATAGATCTGATTCTACAGCTTATGCCTGAGCCAAAATGTCATGTGTTCATATGCCATTATAAAAAATAATCTTATTAATAATCATGACGTCATTATTTCCTACTTAAATATTCACCAGGGAAAGAGTTAAGACTGTTTGACTCTCGCAGCTGGTACTCGTTATACCAACCATAATGCCGGTATAGATGTCATGTACACGACACACACATATTTGATCTACCGGAAGGAATTAACCCTTCTCTTGCTGAATTTTAAAATACATTTCTCCTTATTGACCCATGCCCCGTTGTATAATTACATATATCTTCACTGTGCACAAGTATTTCGCTGTGCAATCACTGCTGTGGAGTGCACTGGTTGCACAATCAACTTGTAAATAGTGCAGACCCTGATGAGACAGCTCCTGCAGGTTAATAGTAGCTGTTTGTCAGTTTTTACGTTTTGGAACCTTCGGTCATTTGATCTTTATCACAATCGTCATCATCATCATCATCATCATCATAATACTCATCATCATCATCATCATCATCCTCGTCATTTACTTGTCCTGGATATTCTACTATTACCATACTCCTCCATATGGCTATCTTTACATGTACCATCATCGTAAATAACGTTATATGCACGTTGGCATGGCATTAACGGGACTAAAAGCAATGTTATCAAAAGATTTTCTAAAATATGCATTTATGAGCCTTCAATATCATTTGATGGATGCTTTTGTCTGGGATGCTTTTAAAGTATTGAGAAGAGCAGACACATATATTGCGTTAACCCGTTTCCTGTTCTATGTTTATTTCCAATTCGATACCTACTGAATATTCATGTACAAAATAGGCATGAAAATACCTACAAAATACATGAAATATGGAAAGTGTAACATTGTAACCAATTTAGAAACTAAAGAAATATATCTTATCAAATTCTAATAGCAAACAAAAGCAGACCCTGATCAGACGGCTCCTGTAGGAGCCATCTGATCTGGGTCTACTCTGTTTGCAAATGCGTGGAAACACGTTTATGTGAGGGAAAGCGTTAAGACCGTCTCACGGCATGTTAGCATTTGCATTGTTTGTAGTACCTTTAGCAAATCTCGCCAAAATAATAAGCTCATAATGCCTGTCTGATATATATACAATCGTTATCCCTTGGCGCTAACACCACGTTCATGTGCTACAAACAAATGTCATGTCTAGACATGCTAAGCTTTACAAACGATAAGATGACACAGAGAGGACAGTGCAACACATACATCAACTACATAAGCATCGCGAGAAAATCATTGATGCAAAGCATCAAAGGACGTGTATTACTGAGGAGTGAATAATAATCAAACCTGTTTTATTTATATAATACAATGTCAACCAAATGTCTGTTTTACTCCTGTGGCCTTAGTAACACATTTTTTCCAGTTTCACCACAAAAGGCCCTTGAAACAGCAGTCATTTCGGTCAGGTGGCCATAGTTATACAATAACCCTTTCAGTCTCACACTGGGCCCCTTATCCCTTTTCAGGTTAAATATTCATTTAAGAAATAATGACATCATTAATAGTTATTAGCTAACTTTTTATAATGGCATAAGCACACACATTTATCAAGTCCACAGCTTATCGCAGATCTAAAGTAAAGCTAAAAACTCCTGTAGGTTTTTAGACATGGTAGTATTCATTTTATAACAACTCTATACTGTATAGTATCAGTGCTCCAGATAAGATGCGTAAAATGAAATATTTTCAAGTATAACTTCTTTATTTCTCAACCAAACCCTATGTTGTGACCACTCTTTAGAATCGTCTCTTCGAGACGATTCTAAAGAGTGGTCACAACATAGGGTTTGGTGTAGAAATGACGATTTTGGTATTTGAGTACGCAGCGTTCACACTTCGAACCTAGAGTTACTCTTTTGCCCTTTAATCCATGCATTTTCATGCAAGTG
This sequence comes from Azorinus chamasolen, assembly GCA_963576725.1. Classification (NCBI taxonomy): domain Eukaryota; kingdom Metazoa; phylum Mollusca; class Bivalvia; order Cardiida; family Solecurtidae; genus Azorinus; species Azorinus chamasolen. The sequence goes on from OY755245.1 coordinate 12,638,799, forward strand.
ACATTATGACTATTAATGGTGGCATGTATGGCAGAAACTTTTGCATGGTAAGGTCTGGCAGTTACGTCAAAACAATAATAAAACTAAAAATAGACAGGGTTCCTCAATATATGATGTGAACGGGATAATCAATAAATAAGACAAACATTACACCATGGGATATCCGATACCGTGGTCTAAAGGATGCGTATGCGGCTTTGCATGCGCGCTACCCGCGTTCGAAACTCACCGGCGTTTATACTTGTATTTGTTGTTGTGTCAGTATATATTTTCTATAGGATCTATTCTCTTTTTTCATGTTCTTGTTTAATCCTTCTTGGTCTTTCTTTTCTGTTGTTGACATATGTGGTGTTGAGGCAAAATAAGGAAGAAAAAAGATTTGACTTATGTGGGTTTCGAACCAGGTACATTTTGATACGGACGAGAGTGCCTTTATCCACTCGGCTACAGACTCCACAAGCATGCCATCATAATCATATAGTCACAGTCTTCTCTTTAAAGAAATAACATGTCATATGAATATCCAAGTAAACTAATTATGACGTAACTGTCAGGAATTCCCTGTCGGACAATATTTATATTATTTGATAAGTCAACGGAGCAGGTCCAACACGAGCAATATTATCTGAGTCTACTCCTGGTTTACTCTGTTTGCAAAGCTGTATTGATAAAGTAAAAGGTTAAGTCTGGGTCTTAAATCATGCTCTAATATCGGATGGACTCAGTTTTAACATGTGTCAAATTCTGACCGATCTGATGATTCAGCATGATTCAGTCTAATTTTCGTAGAGTCTTTGGTGTCTGGAGTAACCAGCCAACTGTGGGGATCTAAACCGAAGACAACAGCTCTGCTCAAACGAAATGAATTTATTTCGTGTTGATGACTTATGAACATCAATATCAGATTCAAGTCCCGGATAAATATTCAATTTATTCAGTTACTAAGTTAAAATGCCAAATATAAGGCGACCATATTGAAATCTTTTTAAATCGAGGGATGACCCGTGCAACACGTGATGTTAGAGGGCAAGACAAGTCATACAGAAACCATGTGATATGGGTATACTCTGTTTGCAAAGGTGTCGAAATGCGTATTTATAAAGGGTTAAGATATGATAATAATAATAATGTCATTATTTCCTTCATGAATATTCATGGAGTAAATGATTAAAAATATATTTCTACATTTATTGGGTAAACCAAACTTCTTGATAATCATTTAACCCTTGCAGAGACGTCAAAAGGCGTCCATATGAGGGAATGGGTTAAATACGCCTTTTCACCTTTGCAAACAGAGCATACCAGGTCAGATGTCTAATCAAGGTCTGCTCTGTTTGCGTATGATATAATATAGATCTGAGTCTGCAGTGTTTGTCATGACCAAATATTCCAGTGTTCATGTACTATTATGGCAGTTAATTAATATTCATGATATCACTAAGCAAAATTGTTAAAATGTAGTCCAAGAAAATTGATTTGTAATACTAAAGAATAGCGTGCTTTTTATAAATGATATTTCCAGATATTTATAGATAATGCCACGAGAAAAGAAGCCAAGTAACAAAATAACGTTGATGATCACGTAGGCGTATATTCTCAAGAGCCTTGACATTTGAAAAGGTCGGCTTTTTAAATCTTTCTGAAAATGTATTTAGAAACTGTGGGAATTCAAATTTGACCCGATAGGAATACCTGTCATATGATATATGTTGTGTTAAATGACGATACGATATTTGTGCTTTGTTTGTGCCATCTGTAACTGCAGATCGCGGAAATGTATTTATATTTCATTTCTCTTTGTATGTCGGTATAGCTTTTGTCCTAGAGGAGATCTCTCAATAGGGTATTCTCTGTTTATCGTATTACACTTTTCTTCAGACAAATCCCTAAATATTCACCATAAGCTTGACGCGACTGAAGTTTGGAACAGTCCATTTGAAAATTCAGCGTTGTAAGGGTTAAACCCAAGAAAACGAGTATTTACTAGAGAAAAGCAACATTTAAGAACCGTGCAGTTTTAAAACCATTGTGATAAATAGAGCAAATGTTCTATAATGCTCTATTTATCACAACGACATCAAAATGCCTATAAAGAGGCGTCAAAGGGCGTCAGTTAAGTTACGAAAATGTGCATTTTTGAGACATTCAAACCTGAAACGGAAAGTTACATACCCGCCTTTACCACTCCTTTTACCAATGACGTTGGCATACCTTCGGTGGACATGTAGTTGCCTCTTGGTTGTACATTCCAACATGACACGTGTTACTCGGTTCATGCTAAGTGCGTCTGAACTGGCTGCTGCAAACAGCTTAGATATAGCTGATATGCCGGGTACATGTATCTCTTGGCCTCTCATCAGAATCTAAGCTGTTGACATTCGGTCGATAGTTTCTCAAACATTTGATGGAATCAGTGAAAACTTCAGCAAATCAAAGATTGGACAGACATTTATTTGTCAACGTGAAAAGGATTACAATCGTCCAGTAGGTGGTTATGTTTTGTAAAAAGTGTGCACAGATCGAGTTCAGTAACTACACCATACTGTCGGGGTCAAATTATATTCTGAATTCGCTTCGAGCATTTCCATTAGAAAAAGAATAGTTTCACCCGTTTTAGAAAACAAATTACTTATAATAACTGTAATTTTCAATAAACATAGCCTCATGCCCCAGAAACAGACATATTTATTTTAACTATTATTTTACCAAAGAGAAAATGTTCTAGTTCAACTAATGCAGACTGATAATAGAATCTATTTGCCTAAAATAATGACACCAAGAGCCAGTATCATTAACTTATCGATAAATGACAGTCAAGTGCATAAGGCCTCCATCTTTGCGAATGAGTGGGGATATATTGTTTTTGCTCTGCTCTGGTTGGTTGGTTGGTTGTTGGTTGGTCGTGGTTGGTTGGTTGGTTGGTTGGTTGGTTGGTTGGTTGGTTGGTTGGTTGAGTTGAGTTGGGTTCAGTTGGGTTGGGTTAGGTTAGGTTGGGTTGGTGGGTGGGTGGCTGGGTTGGGTTGGGTTGGGTTGGGTTGGGTTGGGTTGGGTGGTTGGTTGGTTGGTTCTCAACTTTAACGTTGGCGATAATTTTGTCACATACTTCAAAGTTGGCATGCATGTGCAACTAATAGAGGCGACCATTTTAGGGGTGACTTATAAAGGTCAAGGTCATACATCATGGTCAAAGGTCATATCAGGGGTACATGTATATATAGTGTTTCACAAAAACATCTTGTTTGACTTATATTGACTATGTGACTCGTAAAACCTCTCGAATTATTTTATTTATAGTATAGGCGTCGATAAAGACGAGTATTTATGCAATGATGCTGTTTATCCCGTAATCTGATGAATAAATAATTTGACACCCCCTTTTCTGAAAATTAAATTAATTAAACGAAACGTTGTATCAAAAATTAACACTGATGAGATTGATATTATAACAAACAGTACATACCCTGATCAAAGTGCTCCATCTTAATCTAGTATGATCTACACTGTTTGCAAAGAGCATCCCACACACATTACCTCATAGGCCATTTTCAGACCCAACCACTTGGAATAAATCTACCGAAAAGGAGTATTTACTTTTAGAATTGTGTAGTTTTGAAACCATTGTGATAAGTACAGCATGTGTTCTTATGGAGCAACTGCTCTATTTATCACAATGGTATAAACAAGTGACTTTTACAGGGGCGTCAAATGCGTCAATATGAGGGAATGGGAAAATGCTGCTTTGTTCTAATACCATTTTAGAAGCATTCCCAGACAGCTTTCAGAAGCATTCCCAGACAGCTTTCAGAAGCATTCCCAGACAACTTCCAGAAGCATTCCCAGACAACTTTTAGAAGCATTCCCAGACAACTTCTAAATTCCCACACAACTTTTAGAAGCATTCCCAGACAACTTTCAGAAGCATTCCCAGACAACTTTTAGAAGCATTCCCAGACAACTTTTAGAAGCATTCCCAGACAACTTCTAAATTCCCACACAACTTTTAGAAGCATTCCCAGACAACTTCTAAATTCCCACACAACTTTTAGAAACATTCCCAGACAACTTTCGGAAGCATTCCCAGGCACCTTTTTAATTGATGCATCCGACATTTGAAGATTAGGTTTTGGGTCATCCCATTCCTGTGTGTATACAGTCTTACTGTCTGAATTAGCTCTGCAGTTCCTATAACGTTTCCATTCCTATCTGCATACTGTGTGGCTGTCTGAATTAGCTCTGCAATTCCCATCAGCCTAAAACCCAAACACCTATCATTTTCAATCGTGTGTATTATTGTAAAATCCTACGGCAGTACCAGGAAAGACCAGATACATGTGTTAACAATTTCCCTCATATAAACGCCTTTTCACGCAATCGCAAACAGAGTAGACCCAGGCGGATCTACCTATAGGAGGATCAGGGTCTGCTCTGTTTGTGTTTGGCATGATATAGAGCTGATTCTACAGTTTCTGCCAAAGTAAAATTATTCCCATGAAAAGTTTTCATTATAAACTTTCAGCTTATAACTATTTCTGGTATCATTATTTCTTACATGAATATTGAACAGGGAAACAATTAACACAGATCGCATGGCAAGTTTCGTCGTACAATTAGTGAGTGAGTGGTCTTGCTTTGTTCCATACATACAGTAAAGTCCCTCTAATGCGACCACTTAATGAACAAATATGGCATGCTTCATAAGTAGGTGATTGCTTAATGCAGGACGAACGTTATGCAGAAAGATCCTGTAGGAGCTTTCTGCATAAATTTCGTCCTGCATTAAGCTACCACCTGCCTTTGCCATTGTGAATTATGCCCCTTTTTAACATCTTTACAAACAGAGTAGACCCAGACCAGACGGTTTCTCTAGGACTCATCTCATCTCATCAGTGTCTGCTCTGTTTGCTTAGGAAATTATACATGTACATTCTACAGTTAGTGTCATAACCAAAATTCCCTTTGTTCATGAACCAATATTAACCCTTCGCTTGCTATTCACGTCAATATACCTACCTGTAAATAGTGAAGACCCAGATGAGACAGCTCCTGCAGGAGCTGTCTCATCAGGGTCTGCACTATTTACAAATTGATTGTGCAACCAGTGCACTCCACAGCAGTGATTGCACAGCGAAATACTTGTACACAGTGAAGATATATGTAATTATACAACAGGGCATGGGTAAAGAAGGAGACGTGTATTTTAAAATTCAGCAAGAGAAGGGTTAAAAAAAAAGATTAATCAATATCCATATTCATGGAGTAAATGTTAACCCATTCCTTCATATTGACGACTCTGTAAAACTCACTTTGTGAAGCCATTGTGATAAATAGAGCATTTGTGTGCTTTAAAGTATCTAGCTTGTGTGCTATAAAGTATATATATTGTGTGCTATACAGTATCTTGTGTTATACGGTATCTACCTTGTGTGTTATGCAGTATCTATTTTGTGTATTATACAGTATGTTGTGTGTTATACAGTATCTTGTGTTATACGGTATCTACCTTGTGTGTTATGCAGTATCTATATTGTGTATTATACAGTATGTTGTGTGTTATACAGTATATTGTGTTATACGGTATCTACCTTGTGTGTTATGCAGTATCTATCTTGTGTATTATACAGTATGTTGTGTGTTATACAGTATCTTGTGTTATACGGTATCTACCTTGTGTGTTATGCAGTATCTATTTTGTGTATTATACAGTATGTTGTGTGTTATACAGTATCTTGTGTTATACGATATCTACCTTGTGTGTTATGCAGTATCTATTTTGTGTATTATACAGTATGTTGTGTGTTATACAGTATCTTGTGTTATACGATATCTACCTTGTGTGTTATGCAGTATCTATTTTGTGTATTATACAGTATGTTGTGTGTTATACAGTATCTTGTGTTATGCAGTATCTATATTGTGTATTATACAGTATGTTGTGTGTTATACAGTATCTTGTGTTATACGGTATCTATATTGTGTGCTATACATTAGCTATAGTGTGTGCTATCATAAGAACACATAGCAGACCCTGATCAGACAGCTCCTATAGGAGCCTCTGAGCTGGATCTACTCTGTTTGCAAAGTGTAGAAAGGCGGAATTTATGGAGTGGTCGCAATGCACTTTGAAAGGTATGCAGGGAAGCTCCTTTGGAAGCTGCTATATGCCTTAAAGACCGCCATTGATAGTAATGTGATCTTCCGGTTTAGAGATGTTTTGACTGTACTACTATGTTTGCCTATGATGTCCTAAAGGGCATAATTCACAGTGGCAAAGGCAGGTGGTAGCTTAACGCAGGACGAAAGTTATGCAGAGAGCTCCTATAGGAGCTCCTTTATAAAGGCAGAAATATTTATCCATGAAGTGGTCACAGTAGAGGGGTTTTACCGTACATTGAATATTTTCAAACAGAGAAACTAACTCTATCGATAAGTTGCCCGGGTTTCTCTCCTTCAGCTCCCCTCTCTCTGGAGAGTCACTAGTGTCATTTGAAAACAGTGTAGAACCAGATAAGAGGGTTCATACAGGAGTCCTGTCATTGGGGTCTGCAGTGTTTGTCATGTTACACTTTTGTTTAGAAAAATCCCTAAATATTCACCATAAGATTGACCTGTTTGAATTGGGGAATAGTCCGTTTGAAAATTCAGGGTTTAAGGGTTAAAAGAAGGAGTCAGAAGGTCAAATTAGAACGCCAGGTTAGAACGCCAAGTTAGAATGTCAAGCTAGTACATCAAGTTAGAACGCCAGGTTAGAATGTCAAGTTAGAACATCAAGTTAGAACGCCAGGTTAGAAGGTCAAGTTAGAACATCAAGTTAGAGCGCTAGGTTACAAGGTCAAGTCAAAACATCAAGTTAGAAGGTCAGGTTAGAAGGTCAAGTTATAGAACGCCAGATTACCGACTGTGAATCACACGACTGTTATAATAGACCATGGCCACAAATATCCAAATTGGATATCTTGGGCAGTAACTGAACGCATCAAGACGCTTTTTTATAACACCAACATTGGCACTTCACCCTTCGCTTGCTATTCGCGTCAATATACCTACCTGTAAATACATGTAGTGAAGACCCAGATGAGACAGTTCCTGCTGGAGCTGTCTCGTCAGGGTCTGCACTATTTACAAGTTGATTGTGCAACCAGTGCACACCACAGCAGTGATTGCACAGCGAAATACGTGTACACAGTGAAGATATATGTAATTATACAACAGGGCATGGGTAAAGAAGGAGAAATGTATTTTGAAATTCAGCAAGAGAAGGGTTAATACCGAATCATTTGATTTCCATAACAACGCTTTCCGCAAAAAATTCTTCGTTAATCTTATCATATTAGTTTCGGTTTTTTATTTGATTAGAATCCACAGTGAAATACGCGTTGACAATTATTCAAACATTATATCGGCCCAAAAGCAGCCATTTAACTACATGTACATTGTGTGTGGGGTTGTCTTTGGAATCTGTCCAAAACAAAAATGTTCCGTCGAAACCGATTGCAATGAGCTCAACGACGTGTCCGTGGGACTATTATACCAAGGAATTTGAGCAGCACAGTAAATGATTATTTATTCATAGTGAACAAATTTGTTCTAAGTTGTACATCATAAAATGCATGTAACGGTTTGCGGAAATCGATTGTCATTGAAACTCACTGTGTTATTAACCCCCCACTTTTACAAAGACAATCCACACCCAATTCGATTCAGATTTTATTTATGCACATGCACAGTAAACGTACCTGTAAATTGCAGTATAGCCGCTCCTTCCAACGCCCATTTTTGAATATTATAAAAACCGTCACTTTGACGTCATCAAAATGACGTCGGAATAGCGCCAATCACTCTATAAAGTTTAACTGTTCTCATGTTGAAAAATAGTGTCTGCTTAACCGCCGATATGCTGGAAGTTTTACTAACGTCTGATTCTTTCAATCTTTTGAGAAACTTATGCACTTGGAAGACCCCTTTCTATCTACAAAATGAGCTGGCTATTATACATATATTATAAGCCATTACCTTACAGTATGAGGCCACTGAGGGGAAGCAAAACGACGCCTAAATTAACAACGCTAATTAACTGCTACAAATATTAAACTTTGCAGTATAATAAAATCGTTATACAGATCATTGGCGGGATATCTGACTTTTCATTCCCTGCTGAGGAAAATACATGTAGCCCTCGCCTAACGGCTCGGGCAACATGAATTTCCTCAGCAGGAAACAAAAAGTCAGATACCCCGCCAATGATCTGTATAACTAATAATATACCGTGACAACAGTTTATAATTGGATTAACCCTTCGCTTGCTGTTCACGTCAATATACCTACCTGTAAATAGTGCAGACCCTGATGAGACAGCTCCTGCAGGAGCTGTCTCATCAGGGTCTGCACTATTTACAAATTCTGAAGGGGGGTGATCCCCCGAGAGCAATTGCAACACAAAAAGAGAAAATTGCAGACTCGGTTTTATTGAGTCTGTTCATGAACAGTAATTGAAAGTGCAACACTGCTCACACCCCCTAGCACCGGCTTAAAGACATTCCCTTGGCCGGCTTGGGTCTTTACAGCTAACCTGTGAAAAAGCATGTGGCACATGGTAAGAGCTATAGCAGTCTGCCTGTCAAGAACCACTGGAGCGTTCCATGTGAGGCCCGTCTCTTACATTTGATGATTTGGAAATGATTAGATTGTCACTAATGCAGTATATGTTTTTATTTTTTATTATGCTCCCTGAAACTATAAGAAGGAGCATATAGGCCCCGCTTTGTCCGTTCGGCCTGTGAATGTCTTCTAAAGTGCTCAACCTACATTCATGACACTCCACATACAAATATATCTCATTGAGATCAAGTGCAGGGTGCAGGGGTTAAATTATAACTTTCTGAGCAGTATTTACATATTCTGATAGACCTTGTTGGGAGAAAAGGCAGCTGTGTCCAAGGATAATAACTCTGTGGGACATCTCTTTTGGAAGATAGAAAAATCATATTTCAGCAATTCTTTACCGAAAGATGCTGTGAGAACGGGTGATTACTCTATTTGCAGTGTTTCTTGAGTTAAAGTGAGCTATTGTGTTTGCCCTGTGTCCCGGTCTGTCGCCGTCTGTCGTCATTTATTTTAAAGAACTTCTTGGAAACGGCAGGGCCAATTTCATCAAAACCTCAAAGGATTATTACTTGTTGGTTCATCTGTCAGCTTTTCTTCAAATATAAGCCATCCAATCGAAGGTGTTGTTGCTATGGCAACTGATTGAACACAAATAAAAATCTTCTTGTGAAAAATATCAGAATGACAGAATTGTAAATAATTTTACACCAATGATCAATGGAAGACCATTTATCATGTTATTTTTATCAAATATAACTTCAATGCATTTGCGTATAGATACGTTTAAACGGGAAATGATAACGTTTTCTCCACTGTACAAACAAACATGGCATGTATATATGAACGCCAGCTCTACAAGACAAAATTGAATTCTCAGCTTTAATTAGGGCGCCTTTGAACATATTATAGCTCTCCTCCACTGCAGGTTAAATGGATTCTACTGCAGGCCAAATGTCCAGAGTTTTATCTCTGATATACATAAGCGCTCAGGGTTTTTTAATGTATTTAATCCTTATAAAATATTCATCTGCTAAATTGCTTGTCTGCTTCAAATGTGAAAGTGCTTCATAGTTTGTAAAGATTTGTGAAAATGTTGTCTGTCAAATAGCTTGGATCCAGATAAGATGCCGGGTTACTTGACGTCTCATCTGGATCCAACCTGTTTGCATATGGCCCTTTGTTTGTTAGTGGTAGGCTTCTTAAGGGTTGAACTTCTATTGGGTTCTGACCAACAACGGTCTTTTGAGTGTGTTCCCCTTGACTAATTGTATGTCAGGACCTCTCTAGACAGAATGAGACGGCTTGCCATATTTTGCACACTTGTATCATGCTTTTACTGTTACTTTCACGCCTATTGAGAACAATGGGGGGATCATTGAATGGACATGGGTAATGTCTTTAAGCGGTATTCAATTTTCAGAACAAGTACTGAAATTCATGATCTCGAAGGATCAGAAGGTATAACAACACTGAGAATGATTGTGCAACCAGTGCACTCCACAGCAGTGATTGCACAGCGAAATACGTGTACACAGTGAAGATATACATGTATGTAAGTATACAACAGGGCATGGGTAAAGGAGAAATGTATTTTAATATTCAGCAAGAGAAGGGTTAAATTTCCATTGACTTAACAAGTATGAATCAGATTACTGCAGCAGGATCACTATCATAAAGTAATCGTTGGTAATCGCTTGTAGTCATGCCAATTTCAGCCGTAGAGAGGTTGTTGATCATTCACAACAACCTCCTTACGGTTGCACTGGTCGCCGGTGAGCTTTAAGAGGTAATCTTAGAGGTTTTAGGTAATCGTGCGATCGTTTTATGAAGGTATCCAACAATCTTTAACTGGTCGTTGGTGATCATCCCTACAATCGTACGACTGTCAGCGACATTTCTACATGTATAATTACCTACGATTGTCGTGGGATTACCAGCGAATGCTTAAAGATTACCCGCGACTAGGCATAGAGCACGTGACCACATAACAGGTCGGAAGTGATGTGGAACCTTCGTACGAATACCAGTGACTTGGTGCATGGTCGTCAGCAACCTGTCGTACGATGGTCGATGGAACATCTCCATGTGACTGCGAAGCATTATTTTTAATTTAGTCGCCGACAATCGCAGACGATCGCCGGTTTCATCTTTAACAATCCTAAGCGCTAGTGGGACTTAGCCTTAGACGGTGGATGATAATTGGGGATAAGGTGCAGCCATTATTGAAGATGAAACGGTTTTCATACGAAAGTCGTTAATGGTCGTATCCAGTCGGATCTAGCCTTTAAAGGTCATAACCTGGTCGTAGGACCGGTCTCTGATGTGGGAAGTTGATTGCACGACGAGTCTTGGGTGATATTCGGATATCGTCACAGGTCGTAGAACAACCGTGAGCCAGTCTTAACCCTTCGCTTGCTATTCACGTCAATATACCTACCTGTAAATAGTGAAGACCCAGATGAGACAGCTCCTGCAGGAGCTGTCTCATCAGGGTCTGCACTATTTACAAGTTGATTGTGCAACCAACCAGTGCACTCCACAGCGAACTACTTGTACACAGTGAAGATATATGTACTTATACAACAGGGCATGGGTAAAAAAGGAAAAATGTATTTTAAAATTCAGCAAGAGAAGGGTTAAAACACGTTGTATTGCGATTGTCCAAGACCTATCGTATAGTGTGACCATCTGAAATCGGATACAATTGTCTTACTCATGATTACCGCATTCTCTATTGCATGTTCTTGCACACAGTACTTCTTCATTAACCTGTGCTGAATCAGGATTTGTTTTATTACAAGTAATGATTATGGGGGCAGTTGTGTTCTAGGGATACAATTACGGGGGCAGCCGTGTTCTATGGACACAATCCAGTTTATAGTAGAACCTCGCTAAAGTAACTATTTAATGTATATTAAAAAGTAGATGGTTGCTTAATGCAGGACGAAAGTAATGCAGAACGCTCCTCTATGAGCTTTCTGCATTACTTTCGTCCAGCATTAAGCAATCAACTGTCTCAAAGTTCGTAATTAGTGGTCGCATTTGCTACATTCCTGTAATAATTACAATAATTGTTTGCTGCGGCAAGAATTATAACCCTTGGTATTATTTCCTGTCACGCCAGGGAAAGGCCATCCATTCTAATCAAGTTATAGCCCACACGAACTTAAGCTCTTTTGCTGTCAAACATTTATCGTCTGCAACATTTGTCGTCTGCTATAATATTCGTTCGTTTGATTCTCTCCCCTTTTCTTTTAAAACGCATTACCACAGTAACAAAAGCAGCTTTGATCCTGAATGGACGTCAATTTACTGGGTGTCTCATCTGGGTCCAAACTGTTTGCACGTGTAATCAGAGATGTGAAATTGGCAGCGGAAGAGTTAAAGATTGTAAAGTTCAATAAGGCATAATGAGTTTGCGAGTGCACAGATTTGATTATGGGGTATTTAAATATTAATGTATTGTGCCAAGGTTAATTTGTTGCCTGGATTATGAGACAAGTACAGCATGAGTTATATGGTATGCGTTTCGGCAACGTGTATTTTTTTAAAAGAACACTCCTAATGACGATGATGAATTCAACCCTTTTGTCAAAAATTATATTTTGTCTATTTCAGGTTTCAAATTTCTTTTCAAAGTATAATCAAAGTGAGAAAAAAAGTGGATTATGATTAGACACCGACTTGCTTGGCGCCTCGTCCGAATCCAAAGGCCATCACGGGTTCGCCTACGACGTCGAAATATTTAACCCTTTCCCTGTTGCATATTCATGTAAGAAATAATGACGTCATGAATATTAATTAAATCATTTTTTATAATCGCATATGAACACAGGACATTTTGTCTCAAGTCAGATCTATATTACACCATAAGCAAATAGAGTAGACCCTGATCAGACGGCTCCTATCTCTGTTTGCAGATGCGTAAAACTGCGCTTACATAAGGGAAAGGGTTAAGATAATCGTGTTCTTTTCACCTCAATCTGTATTTCAGGAAGAAGTCCTTATAAGGTAATGTCTGCTTTATGCAAATGCGTAAATTTAAAAAAGATTATGTAAAGACGGGGGCGAACTTCATTTGTGCCGCTAGGGTAGCTGTGGTCTTCCATGTGACATCTGCCAGACTTCTAATCTATTTTCTATTTCCGAATTGAAGTTGAGACTATGGTAAAAAGGCAAGCTTAACACAGTCTCTCCTATTGCATTTTGACGCTTCTATTAAAGTAATGTTAAACCATTGTGATAGGCGACCTTATATTGATTGATGGACACATGAATCTTAAAACGCATATGGTTGCTGAATGCAGGTCAATGGTAATGCAGAAAGCTCTTATATGAGCTCTCTGCATTACTTTTGATCTGTATTAAGCTATCACCTGCCTTACCTACCGATACTTACATGTAGACCACTCTTGATAGGCGCTTAAGACAGGTTATACACTATTTCGTTTTGAAACCCATGATACCGTTAGTTATATTATGAATTATTTATTTCTATGGAAACCGTTCATTTGATACAACTTTCAATTATCCAATTTACTTATGTCTTGGCGCATCCTGTCTGCGATAAATGGTAATAAATACTTTTGCTATTTGCAGCTTATGGTTTTTCATTTTGCTGCTACAGCAACCACAATAGAATAGGAGTCAGACAGGAATTCGATAAATCCTAGAGGAGCTTTCTGCATGAATTTTACCAAGTATTAACCCTTTCACTGCCAATGTCGCAAAAATGCACCACGACAAATAGTGCAGCCCCAGATCAGACGCCGTCTTTTCAAGGCGGCGTCTGATCAGGGACTTCACTTTTTGTCTCAAACTCTATTTCTATAGCTGTGCTTTATTCCTTTTAAATTTGTATTTATTTATCTCATTTCTTTATTTTACCGAATGATTTAACAAAATTGGTTTGCAGACGACACTTCGAAATTTGGCGCCAAAAGGGTTGAGCTGCCACATATCTTAAGGATCGATAATGATACGTATTTTAGTGTTCGTATAATCGAGATTTTATTGTATATACATTTGTAATGAGTCAAATGTTTATTTTGAGGGGTGTTATACAATATTTATTTTGCCAATGTGACCACTGAAAATAAGTTGTGAAACAAGCAGACTGGTGGACGTGGTCGAGTGGTTAATGCGCTAGACAACAATACCAATGACAATGGGTTCGATTCCCCGCCGGGCCAAGTCCTACGGATGAGATAAATCGAAGTCCGTAGCTTAATGCCGGTCAAAAGTAATACAGAAAGCTCCTATGGGAGCTTTCTACATTATGTTTGCCCTGCATTAAGCTACCAACTCATGTGCTGATAAATGAATGGCCAACTAGGACTGGTTCCACTGTACTTCATATGCGACAGATTTATAGTAGCATTTTTGGGACTTAACATTATTTTGTAATTTGGGAATATGTAAGTACAAGTGGTTAAATAATGAATTTTTTTTTTGAAAAGTAACATAATTATATTAACACTTTCGCTGCCAATTATTGTCGTCTGCAAATTTTGTCGTCTGCTCCATTTCTTTAATTTAATTTGCTTCTGTGTTTGTTTAAAATCATTATCATAATAACACCCAACAGTTTGGATCCTAATGAGACGCCGAAATATTTGACTTCTCATCTGGGTCCAAACTGTTTGCATTGGTATTCACAGATGAGACGTTGGCAGTGAAAGAGACAAATCTCTGTCTCGTGTGGAATTTCTGCATTTTAACATTATGCAAATCCGTGCTGATCTGCACGTGTCGCCCCTAGAGATATGTAATTAAATAACGACCAACCTGAACAACGATTTAGTTCGTCAGGTTCAATATGGCAGCGCTATTTTAGAAATTTATGAAATATTTATGCGACGTCTAAAGACAAATGCAGTCTATTGGGAACTATAACTTTAAACTGACTCATTAGAGATTCACATGCATACTGTGTAAACTGCATTTAACTTCATAAATACGCCTTTCTACGCCTTTGCAAACAGAGTAGACCAAGATCAGACGGCTCCTATAGAAGCCATCTGATCAAGGTCTGCTGTTTGATTATGGTATAATTTAGATATGATTCTACAGTTTCTGCAATCGTCAAAACGCCCTGTGTCCATGTGCTATAATAACAAATAAATATAATTCATGACGTCATTATTTCTTTTTTAATTATTTCTTTCTGTCGCGTATAGTCACCTGAAATTTTTGTCGTCTGCTACAATTTTTATTTGTTTAACTTCCGCCTTTCTTCCCAAAACATTAACACAGTGTGTAACTAATAGTCTGGATCCTGATGAGACGCCGAGTTACTCGGCGTCTCATCTGGATCCAAACTGTTTGCATAGTTACTCACAGATGTAACATTGCCAGCGATGGAGTTCAATGAGTCTTCTACTTGCAAAACCTTTCCTATATAATTGGTGTATATGTTTTAAAAATTGTTGATACATTCAAGTTACATCAAAGATACTGTCTCAATGCCTTTATTTGATTAAGAGAGAAGTGTTCTTCAAGACACAATATCAATTCCGTTATTTGATTAGGGAAGAACTGTTGTTCTTCAAGACACAAGATTAGTTTCTTTATTTAATTAAGGAATAGCTGTTCTTCAAGACACGGTAAGTTGTATACATAGAATATACTGTGATTATAATACTGGATATACGTAATGTCGGTGTTAAAAGCTCTATAGAGCTTAACCAATTTGCTCCCACGATCCAATATATGGGACGTAGGCAAATAGTGTAGACTCTGATCAGACGCCGCATAATGCGGCGTCTGATCAGAGTCCTCACTGTTTACTGATACGAATTTCAATATAAAACAAAACGAAATTGAAAATTTAGGCCAGGCACCCCTTAGATAAAAAATGGACTTATCCAATATATAAACATGGAAGAATCCACTGGGCGCAAATGGGTTAAGCTATCTGTTGATTTTATACCGACTTGTAAATAAATATGACTTGACTTGACATTACTTGAACTTTGACCGTTTATACATATAATGGAAATTAAATAAAAATATTTCCGTTTATGTGTAAATTCATACTTCTAATGACTTTTTTTCTGACTATCTGAATGAAGCACTTCTAATGTTTGTTTGTTTGCTTGCGATTATTAACGCCCGTTTCTGTTCACAATGGGCTAATTGGACGCCCCAGAGCGAAGGGATAGGGTGCAGAAAAACATGGGCGCAATTCCCTACTCTTATTATCGGCAGAGTTTCTCTGGTTCTTTTATATGCCCAGTGTAAAGCACTGATACATTGGACCTCGGTTTATAGTCTCGTCCGAATGACTTGGTGGTATATCTAATATTTGAAAATTCTATTTCCATTTGATTGTTTCTATGTTATGATATAATAATAGTAGTTTCAAAGAAGCTTGATTTGGAATAAGAGTTTTTTTTCATTCATAATTGTTATCAAAGAACAGAAACCTAATTACTAATGTCCCTGCAATTTATTCTGTTATGTGAAATTAACTTTTTGTTTATATAAATTATTTGCACTAATATCAATTTTTATTGATGTATCCCAGCAGATATGCTCATGGAAACGAAATTTTTTCGAAATATACTGTGAGCTCTGACCATATTTCAGTAATTCATTAATCATTATTATGCCATAAAACATCGGATAAAACACATAACATAGTAGATAATGCATTTGTTCTGTGTTGGCAATGGCAATACATATTCAGGTTATTGTAACTATGTACAAATGTCCTTTCTCCATTATCTCGAAGAGACGATTCTAAAGAGTGGTCACACCATGGTTCTAAAGATTAGCCTCTATAATGGTAGAGAAATAAAGAAGTTATTCTTAAAAACTGTTTTAATTTACGAATCTTATTTGGAATTCATCTGTTTTGTTGATGCCAATTAGTACTCGGAATATTATATGATGCATATTGTTCATAGCCGCTAATTAGTATCCTAATTTCCATGATGTCTTGTACATAATTTGTATATTTATGTGTAAATATTTTCAATCTCAAATAAGAGAGTGGTTGTCTTAAATCAGTCACTAACGTCATTGGAACCGATTATGATTGCAAATACTTGCTTACAGATTTTCGTAATTATAACACTGACACCTCTTTGTCCGTATGGTTATATAAATACTTGAATAGCTCTGATCTAATATTTCGATCAATAAGGGCCTTTTTCAAAACTTATCATGTCAAAATACACATCACATCTTTGTTACATTACATGCATTCAGCCATAAAATCAAAGAGAACAATATGGTTATAGTTGCTGACGTATTGTCACTTAGCTTTTCACCACTGAAGGTCTACTTCAAGACGGAACAGCGATGATGAGGGTTGCCTTTCAGACGGGTTCTTCGAGTTTTTCACGTGAAGAAAATGTCTTATGGTGATTGGTCAATCGATCGGCATGTTCTTCTATGCATGAAACGATGTTAGTTGACTAACCATTTCTCACTTGAACATTATTCAAGATATCCAGATTTTTTTATGCCCCCAGATCAGATCTATCAGAGGTTTATCAAAATACATGTGCAAGTTATAGTGCAGATACTAAATTCCAAGTGTAAAACCATTCAACATGTAATGACCTTGACATTTGGATTAGATATGTATGCGTTATTCACAACACATCAACTTGATAATGGTAACATTGTTTGAAGCTGTGTATAAACATATGTTAAAAGCTATGTCAACATATGTCCATATGTGTGGAAGATATAGAATGGCCGCGAAATGTTTGTCATTGTTATTTGAACCCATATTTTACCTTGACTTTAGGGTAATATTGGCGGTATTAAATACTGCGTAACGCCAACCATTCCCATTATACTGACGTACAGTTGAACTTTGATATCTCGAACTCGGATAACTCGAACTTCAGGATAACTCGAATAAAAAAGTCAGTCCTTCCAAAACTTATCATACAGAATTGCTCTAAAATGCACCACTACAGATATCTAGAAACACATGTGACAGCTTAATACAGGTCTAAAGTAATGCTGAAAGCTCCAACAGGAGCTTTCAGCATTACTTTAGACCACTGGCACTTGATCGAAACAGACTATAGTTGTGTAATATAGTAGTGTATTGATGCACTAGTTGCTATAAATAAACTATAGTCTTTTTCGATCACGTGCCAGTGCTTTAGACATGTGTGAGTCTTGATAAATTGTTCAGATTAGAACACGGATAACTCGAACTCTTGGGTACACATAAAAATACAACGATACTTTAACAATTATTCGGCAAAGTGAAGAATAAATAAAACAAATAAACAAACCTTGGTCAGTGAAGAAAGTGCGTGGCTTTCTTTGGGTTTTGGGCTCTACTACTTCTGCAATAAGCCCGTGAACTTGTTCAATATGTTCAGAAGATAGTCGGCAGTAGGCCTACTTACCGACTATCTCTTTCTTGCCGAGATCATTCAGCAATTGCGGTCTTTCTCCAAACATTCTCTGAGCACACTGACGAGGCGACAGAAAGGCTGCCATCTTTACGCACGACTTACGCATGGTTTTTCTGTTCGTAAAGTTACGCAAGAACTTGCGCTTGAGCGTAGCTACGCAAATGTTAGTAAAACGCTATTTTCGTAACTTACGTCAAAATTCCTTCGATCGTAGACTTACGCTAGCGCGTAATGTTGTTAGTAAAACGGTACCCTGATTCCTACTTATCTCGAACTAATTTGTATGGTCCCTTGAAGTTTGAGATATCGAAGTTCAACTGTAATTGCAAATAGCTTAGACGCATATGGATCTGCACTTTCCATTATGATTCAGTCGATAAAGTTTATCCAACTTTCGAAAGATTGAGCTACTTAAATCATAGTGGGTGGATTCACATTTGAATATTCAGCATGAGTAGGTTTGAATATTTCTATGATTGTTGAAGACACTGTAGACAAAGACGTAAGACATCTATTACTTGAGCCTCATTGTGGCGTTTTTCTTGATAGAATATGGAAAAATAGTCAAACAGGGAGAGCCACACACGGAATGACACCGCATCAAACACCATCTAACGAGAAACGGTAAAGCCACAAGACAAAACATAACAGGACGCATATCAAGACGAAACACATTAAACATTAAGCATATTAAAAAACAAAATTGACCGTAGGTAGACGGGTGGTTGCTGATTGAGACGGGTGGTTGCTGATGAAAATTGGTGATTTCTTATTAAGATCGGTGGTTCGTGATTAAGATGGACATGTTATACGGGTATATAAACATTTTACCCTTGGTATGCATCTTTAAAGCCGGTCTAATTGCACATAAACACTTCCGGGGAAGTAGTACAGTAGAACCCCTCTAATGCGACCACTTAATGAATAAACATGGGTGTCTTTATAAGCAGGTGGTTGCTTAATACAGGACAAAAGTAATGCAGAAAGCTCCTCTAGGGGTTTTCTGCATTACTTTTGCCCTGCATTAAGCTACCACCTACATATAGCACCCAGAATTATACCTTTTAGGTGGTCGCATTAGCGGGGTTTTACTGTAATTCTTGAATCAAGAATTTTAAGTTACCGTACAATAACTACTGTCCATTTCAATTTACTTTGTCACTGAATTTGAATCGAGATTTTTTTTCATTTCTTACCGGATCGAGATTAAATTTAAACCACTTGTGTCATCGTTTTTCAGGAACTCTGTGCCCGAGTTTCCCTTTAATCCATCTTTAAATAAAGATTTCATGCATAAAAACAATGTTTGCCCATTGTAAACACGTTCATTTCAAATTGCAAATGGCGGACGATTGACGTCGAGTGGAATGTTCGAATTTAACTACGGGTAATTATAGCTCTTAAAAGTTGACGTCATACACGAAATTACGTCATTTATTTCATATCAGTATGCAATTCACCCCTGTTGAAAAATGATACACTCCATGATCCATAAATACAGCGGCCATTTGCAAAGAAACAGCTGATCGAAATAGCATGTAGAAAATGCATTTTCGGCATTTTATTACTTGTTACTGAATTATATTGAGGGATATTTAGCATGGGAGTTCCTGAAAAACGATGCGATCAAATGAAGTATATTTAAGGTCAGTCTGACTCGAAATGAAAATAATATCGACTAAAATTCAGTGACAAAGTAAATTGAAATGGACAGTAGTATGGAAATGCGTATAATATATTACTTCCTTATATGTCGTAGGTTAGATGATAATAATAATAAACAACATATGTAATAAATATACTGTAATAAAGTTGCTAGTAAAAATAATTTAATGTAATAAAGATACTTGTACCATTGCAGATATTACAACTTAATAGTCACTGGATATTCTAATGTTCTTAACTTGGGGAAGCATTCGGTACTTAGCTTTGTTGTTTACTAAATGATGTAATAACATAATTACATTTACGAATCCGTTGACAGGCATATAGATATAAGTTAATGTCACTTGAAACGTCTTAAATTCTCAAACACCAGATGGTACGCAATTCCCCGACATATTTAGCAGCATAAGTGATACGCTGTTGATAACGTTAAGGTTCCCATGGTGACACAAGGTCGCGCTGACCATGTATATTTGTCTACTTTTGACAGTTTGTGATTGACTGTAATCCAATGACGCGCCTACTCGTGTCAGTTGATCCAGAGGGTCCATATCAGCCAAGAAGTTATTTGACTCTATTGGTGATTAACCCTTTCCCAGCGCATTTTGACGCATCTGCAAACAGAGTAGACCCAGATCAGCCGTCTGATCAGGGTCTGCCCTTTTTGCTCATGGTGTAATATAGATCTGATTCTACAGCTTCTTCTTGAGCCAAAATGTCATGTGTTCATAAGCTATTATAAAAATAATCTTATTAATATTCATGACGTCATTATTTCCTATATGAATATTCATCAGGGATGGATTAAAGTATAAAGTAGACACTACTTCAAATCAGTGTCACTTACTTTCTACCGTAAAATTGTTACTTTTTCATGCCACTTCTGGTTCTGTTAGTTCTTTTGGCGCCAAATTTAAAAGTGTCGTCTGCAATAATAATTTCATATTAAATATAATTCTAAACTAAATAATAAATGTATATTAGTAAAACATTTGTTTTTAAAAACCTGTATGCTTGGGCTAAAATAATACAGAAAACAGTGAAGTCCCAGGTCAGATGCCGCCTTTTCAATGCGGCATCTTACCTGGGACTGCACTGTTTTCAATCAATGGTACCAACAGGCGACATTGGCGCCGAAAGCGTTAATAGTTTAGATGTTGCAATGTCAGTAACAAAGGAGTTGCGATGTTATACATGTATTATGTATTAGCATTTTGTATTCAATTGTATGCCTGAGTTGTATACTATCCACTGTTGTACTTGTGGTTATCCACTCTGGTACTTGACTTGTGCATGTTGATATTGGTTGAGCGAATGTGTGAGGCAGACTTTTAATTCTTAGTACATAATTGTTAGGAATAACTGTATAAGGGATATTTCAGCATTACTTTATACCTGCATTAAGCTTTGAGCCTTAGAAATTGTCCAGATTAGAAATAGGATGACTCGAACTACTGTTATCTCGAAAAACATAATGGTACCTTTAAGTTCGAGATATCAAAGTTCGTCCTACATTAAATGTAATAATTGACACATTGAATGTTGTGATTGACACATTGAATAGTGTGATTGACACACTGAATATTATGATTGACACATTGAAATTTGTGATTGACACATTGAATGTTATGATTGACACATTGAATGTAATGACTGACACATCGAATGTAATGATTGACACATTGAATGTTATGATTGACACATTGAATGCTATGATTGACACATTGAATGTTATGATTGACACGTTGAATGTTATGATTGACACATTGAATGTTATGGTCGACACGTTGAATGTTATGATTGACACATTTAATGTTATGATTGACACATTGAATGCTATTATTGACACATTAAATGTTATTATTGACACATTGAATGCAACGGTTGACACATTGAATTTTATGATTGACACATTGAATGTTATGATTGACACATTCAATGTTATGATTGACACATTCAATGTTATGATTGACACATTGATTGTTATGGTTGACACATTGAATATTATGATTGACACATTGAATGTTATGGTTGACACATTGAATGTTATGGTTGACACATTGAATGTTATTATTGACACATTTAATGTAATGATTGACACATTGATTATTGTGATTGACACACTGAATATTATGATTGACACATTGAAAGTTGTGATTGATACATTGAATGTTATGATTGACACATTGAATGTTATGATTGACACATTGAATGTTATGATTGACACATTTAGGCATGCATTGATCACTTCATGAATAATCATTGACTTAATTTTTATAAAGTGAAAACTGCAGGATCAGATTATTTTTCATAAGCAAGCAAACCAGACTGTTCAGACGACTCCTTCGGGAGCAGTCTGGTTCCATGCTTATAAAGCGTCTCTGAGTGTGTTCTCAAGCTTTTAATTCAATCAAAAACTTGAGAACGAACTCAGACTCAACTAAAAAGTTTTAACTAGATCTTGGTCTACTCTTTTTGCAAATGTGTGAAATGGCGTTTATATATAGAGAGAGGGATAACGAATGTGATATCTAGGGAAATATCATTAGCACTTGTCTGTTGGAGAACATATGCGGGTCACGTTGACAGAGCTTAAAGTGTCATTTGAGTACTTCAAGTATCATTTGTGTCTTACTTAATCTGAAGGTTTTAGGCTGTTCAGGGGAATACAAAATTAGATAATTGTACTTGACGAAAATACATATATAGGGTGGCCCATGCCCTATTTTGGACTTAAAAGTCAGCTTGACATTCTCGCTTATAATTTGCGTAATAAACGACAAAACGCGTACACTACATACAAAGCCTATAAATAATCTATGGAATACTGTGGGAAATATGATGATGTCCGTCATTACATTCAATGTGTCAATCATTACATTCAATGTGTCAAATGATGTGTCAATCATTAAATTACATGTGTCAATCATTACATTCAGTGTGTCAACCATGCCATTCAATGTGTCAATCATTACATTCAATGTATCAAACATTGTGTCAATAATAGTAGTTATACGTACAATTGAGCAACAATAACACTAGATGTACATACAATTCAACAACAATAACAGTAGTTATACGTGCAGTTCAACAACAATAACAGTAGATGTACATACAATTCAACAACAATAACAGTAGTTATACGTGCAATTCAACAACAATAACAGTAGATGTACATACAAGTATATGTACATGAGAATGAAGTACGGGGCGACATTTTACGACCGCCACACAAGCACTTACACTTGCTGTTGTGAAGTACAAACATTTTGAAAGTAAGAGATGTTTTATGATATATTTAGGAGTCAAGTTTTATTATGTTCTTGAAAATATGCGTTTATTGTAATGTAGGGACTTTTACTTTAATACAATGCAAACCTAATACAGAAAGCGCCTATAGGAGATTTCTGTATATTTTTGTCGTGCATTAACCTTTAGTCTGCTATGGGCGGATGAGTGAATACATATGCAAACAGTTTGGATCCAGATGAGACGCCGAGTAACTCGGCGTCTCATCAGGATCCAAACTGTTTGACATCCTAATTGCATTTAAGATACTACTGTCTATTAATTAAGTGTGTCGCTTTAGAGAGACTCTACAGTATTATTTTAACTGTATTCAAGGTTGTGTACTGATGATTATAAATCATTTTTGACCCTGACCTGAATCATTTGATCCTACGTAGTATCGGTCATGTACTTTGCTGCAGCTGACAAAATAATAACAAACATAATGTGTTTATATGACACATATGGTTTCCTGCTGACACCAACATAGGAATTACGAACTCCGATGTCTCATAGCTGCATTTCAGCGATCATTGCCATCCAAGAGTGAGTTATAAACAAACAAGCTATGACGTGATATATGATACAGGAGGTTATCATTAACAGATAACTCTTTCCATGCGGGAAATAAGTCACTTTGTAAACGTCTAGAAATGTGTAGTTTTGAAACCATTGAGATAAAAAGATCATTTGCTCTTATGGAGCAAATGCTCTAATTATCACAATGGTTTCAAAAAGTGACTTTTACAGAGGCGTCAAAAAACATCAATATGAGGAAATGGGTTAAGTGACTATTCATTTAATGAATATAGTAGTCTTAAAAAGCAGGTGGTTGCTTAATGCAGGACAAGGGTAATGCAGAAAGCTCACATGGGAGCTTTTCGCATTACGTTTGACCTGCCTTAAGCTCCCACCTGCCTTACAGACACATACTTAGATCTCTTTTTGATGGCCGCTTAAGACTGAATCTACTGTATAGATCACTATAAGATGCTTCGGTTTATTTGTAGAGCTTATCTAAGAAACGGCTTAAAGCTCAATACTTAACTTCTGGTTTGGGAAAATGGGAAAATTATATGAAATATTAGTGAATTATTAGTTAATTACAATTTTCTATTTCGTCGTGCCTACAGCACGCACCGACTGCACTGGTAGACTTTGATCCGTATCTCATTCCCTCATATTGACGCCATTTGACGCCTCTGTAAACTCATCGTTTGAAACCATTGTGATAAATAGAGCATTTGCTCCTATAGGAGCAAATGCTCTGTTTATCACGATGGTTTCAAAACTACACAATCCTAAAAGTTTCCTTTCCTCTAGTAAATGCTCCTTTTCGGTAGATTCATTCAAAGAGGTTGGGTCTAAAATAGTCTATGAGGTAATGGGTTAACGCTGAATTGTCAGAATGGGATGGTCCATCAGTGTTTAACTGTAGAGCTCAATCAATATGAACAGGTAAAACTTAATCCATAAATACGCATTTCTACTCCTCTGTAAAAGTCACTTTTTGAAACCATTGTGATACAAAAAAAAGTAAATAGAACATTTGCTCCTAAGGAGCAAATGCTCTATTTATCACAATGGTATCAGAACTACAAAATTCTAAAATCCTTTTCGCTAGTTTATGCTCATTTTCGGTAGATTGGTTCAAAGAGATTGGATCTAAAAATGGCCTAAGAGGGAATGGGTTAACAAAAGATTCCACTAAAGTATGAAAACCTTAAACTTGAATTACAAACAGTGCAGACTCTGATCAGAGGTCTCCTCTAGGAGCCGTCTGATCTGGGTCTACACTGTTTGCGAATGACGGTGCATGCATTCAAGGAATTAAAGGAAGGATTCTACGCACAACATAATTAATAAACAGTACAGAGATAAAACAAATGATTATAAAATTGAAATCGTAGAGACGTTCAGTGCATTACGTGTAGAAGCCATTTGCAAACAGTGGATATTGAGATCAGAGGGATGCTGGAATAGTTCTCAGCTCCGGATACCTGTGTGTTAAACGAACAAAGATTATGGAATATATTCATTAATTTCCAATTGTTTTAAACAACCAACGTACACAAGTATTTAACATGTATTTATTTAAACTGAATTTGATAAGAAAACCGACTTGTGATGCAATACGATATTTATTCCTACATTCAAATGAAAGTAATAAAATTGTTATTTCAAAAATTGAGTAATGAACATTAAAATTGTTTCTTATTAGGTCATTCATGTTACTGTATTGGAGTGGACCTAAAACACCTGCACAGGCCCAACATCGCGACAATGCATTTGACGCAACATAGCGATAAGGTATTCGACATAATTACATGTATGACACGACATCGCGACAAGGCATTTGACACTCGACGCGACATAGCGATAAGGCATTCAACATATGACACGAAATAGCGACAGGGATTTGGACACACGGCATGACATGGCGACAAGATATATGACACTTCATTATGGATGGCATTTGATCGCCGACACTAACATAAGACACATTGCGACATACGACACGACATCGCAACAATGCATATAAGACCGTTACAAACCTTGTGGAGCCCTTTGACCAAGGTCTGCACTGTTTTTCATACATACCATTTTCTTCAGTGATGCATTTTGATATAAATGCGTTTTTCAATTAATATTCAGCAAAGGAGGAGCTAGAGGTTTTATTTTTATCACAAAATCAGACCCCCCCCCCCACACACACACACACACACACACACTTCATCCTCTTTCTAATGCACAAGTGTAATGTCTGTATAGATACGAGCGAGTCATTGCCCTTGATATCCATGGCAGACAATTAAAAAAAAACAACAGATGCACAATGACTCATGCATTATTGTTGTGAAGTTCTAGCGGTTTCAGAGATACGCGCGACACAAAGTTTTTCTAATCTTAAGTTATCACATCAGGGGCAATAACTTAAAAGTTATCGGGGATGACAGTTCAAAACCCGGACAAGTTTGTGACAGACAGACGGACGGACGGGCAGACGGACGGATATTCTTACGGACTGAGTTCAAAATAGCCCCATAAAACGGAATTTAGTCACATAAAACCTATGAGAACAAACTATCGTTTGTTCTCATAGCCACATGAACAGGACTGGTATTGTTAGAGCGGACGGACAGACAATTGTGGCAAAAACAATATGTCCTCCATAAATGGGGGAGACATAATTATTCAGCAGATCAAAGTGATAACCTCTACTTACAATGCGTTTTAAAATGCCTGAAATACATAATTAATGTGTTTATATGCTGTAAAGAAGTATATCGCAAAAAAAACGAATGGCAAACTCTTGAGAAGACAAAACTTTCATGATTTTGATATCGAAGATTCGCCGTTGTATTAGTGTTTTTTCGGGTATCGTTTTTGTTTGGTTGGTAACTGTTCGACATATATAGGTAGATAAGATTTTGTTGTACAACAAAACATTATAAATATCGACGGAAACGGACTATTTGGTCTCACATTGACATTCTACAAACACCAAGTTAAATGATATTGAAATTACAGTACAATCTCGATTATTCGAACACTACAATTCGTATTATTATCGATCTTTAAGACAGGTGGCATCTTAATGCATGGTGAAAGTCATGCAGAAAGCTCCTCTAGGAGCTTTCTGCATGACTTTAACCATGCATTAAGCATTCACCTGTCTAAATGGATCTAAATTCTTCTATACAAAAAATTCGAATAATCGAGACTTTACTGTATGTGTTTATTCACTTTATTGTAAGAACTATTACCTTAAGAGTTGACCTTTTACTCCATAAAGACGCCTTTCTACGCCTTTGCAAACAGAGAAGACCCAGATTGGAGCCGTCTAATCAGGGTCTGCTCTGTTTGCTTATGATAAGATATAGATATGATTCTACACTTCCTGCCATGGCCAAAACTTCCTGTGTCCTTGTGCAGTTATAACAGTTTATCTAATTTATATTCAAGCCGCCATTATTTCTTAAATAGAGGATCTGTTGCGAGTTGTCTTTTAAGATCACATGTTCCTAAACGAGCCTTAGAAAATGTCATTAAGCGAGCCTTGGCGAGCTTAATAACATTTTCGTGGTGAGTTTAGGAACATGTGATCTTAAAATACAACGAGCATCAGATTCTTTTTCTCACATATCAAAAAATGCATTTTCGCCGTTTAAATGACATGTAAACATCGGTTTCTATGGTTTGACGTCATATATATGACGTATGACGTCATATATGTTCTAAAGTGATCTTACACGTGTTACAGATAAGGAAATCTTAACCCGTTGTTCTAACTCGGAGATAAGGGAAGGTATGTGAGAAATAAATATTCATGGAGCAAAGGGCTGAAACGACAGTAAGTGCTACCAATAATGTCTTATAAGAATTAGAACTAGGAAAAAATCACATGACTATCAATGATTTCTTGGAGAATATTGTTCATCAATCATAAAATACAACAAGATATGACCCGATCCCTTAGCGGCATGAAAAGCGGCCATATATCATTAATTCAATTGACAAGAAATAGTTGATGAAAATATGTGTTTCTCATGTATTCCTATATGTCTGTATATTGTAGTACAATAAAACCCCGCTAATGCGACCACTAAATGAATAAACATGGCTGTTATTATAAGCAGGTGGTTGCTTAATGCAGGACAAAAGTTATGCAGAAAGCTCCTATAGGAGCTTTCTGCATAACTTTCGTCCTGCATTAAGTTACCACCTGCCTTTGCCACTGTGAATTATGCCCCTTTTTCTGGTCGCATTAGCGGGATTTTATATATCGAAGGTCGCATTAGCGGGGTTTTATATATTGAAGAGGCGGATTACAATAGAACCAGTCATAACCTTTTACTTCATGAATATTCATGTAAGAAATAATGACACCATGAATATTAATTATAGTAATTGTTATAATAGCATATTGACACAGGAATTTATGTCTATGTCTATATTATGTCATAGCAAACAGAGCAGACCCTGATCAGACGGCTCCTACAGGAACCTCTCATCTGGGTCTACTCAGTTTGCAAAGGCGTAGAAATGCGTATTTATAGGGTAAAAGGTTAAGCGGCCACAAAAAGAGCTCTGATAATGTACGGCAGGTGATAGCTTAATGCAGGTCAAAAATGGGAGCTTTTTGCGTTAATTTTGGGCTGCATTAAGCAACCATCTGATTTTTGACACTCCCATAATCGATAAATGAGTAGCCGCTTAGGACAGGTTCTCCTGTAAATGCTGCGGTAGGAATACGAGACGGCTGTTTGAACGAGAGTCATCATTAATCAATCAGTTTATCTCTATGCTCTTTCCAGAATATGAAATAATCCGAAAATGAAGTACGTATTTTGGAAATTTAAGCAGGTTGGCTTTTTTCAGAAAGTGGTTTTCACCTAATTATAGCTTATTCTTCACCTAATAATGACTTATTCAAAGACCACAATGGAAATAAGGAAAGTATTTTCCTTTTTTGTGTTATCTTTGATGTCTAGTGCGCATTACATGGCTTTTATATATGGCCTTAAATGTATTTTATCATGTTATGTACACTCTTTACCGAAATAAATCTAGCTATATATCTGTCCATTTTACTGTAAAAAAAAACTGCTTAAACGCGTATCTGTAAACCTTTACTGCGATCAAAGATTATAAAGAAACTATTGATTGAATGAAAAGTAGCAGCGTGGATCCTGTTTTGATCTGAAGAATTCATTTTCAGTTTGATATTAGTTATTCTACGCGTGTTCTTCTACGCCTACATCTCTTAAATGTGTCAAACCATCCTTAACCCATTCCCTCATATTGACGCCTTTTGACGCATCTGAAAACGTCACCTGTTGAAACCATTGTGGTAAATAGAGCATTTGCTCCTATAGGAGCAAATGCTCCATTGGTCACAATGGTTTCAAACTGTAAAATCTAAAACTTTCCTTTACTCTAGTTAATGCTCCTTTTTGGTAGATTTATTCAAACTGGTTTGATACAAAATTGCCAACGGGGTAATGGGTTAAATTTGTCTAACCTCGACTGTCTTACGGGCGGTGCTTTATACACCCCCTCTTCCATTCCCTTTCTAGTCTGATTTTGTTTCTTGATTTACTCAATTATGTGTAATTAGATCCATTCTATGGCAAACTGAAGTCAAATAATAAAGACGGGGAGCACAAATAGCCCCAAACAAAATAAAGTTATATTTGGAAGTCAATTAAGACAAAATAGCGTTATATTTGGAAGTCAATTAAGCCATATGCCACTAGTGGCGACCTATATTTGCAAACAGCTAAAATCTAAACTCATTCAGAACAGATAAATGTGCGTAAACAGATACTAAAATCTTCATTTCTCCACCAAACCCCATGTTTTGACCACTTTTTAGAATCGTCTCGAAGAGACGATTCTAAAGAGTGGTCACAGCATGGTGTTTGGCGGAGGAATAAAGAAGTTACTCCTGAAAATGCTTTAATTTACGCATATTATCTGGAGCTCTATTAGTATCTATATTCGGCCAATATAAGACTTAGCCCCTTCGTTCATATGAACGCATTTCCACGCATTTTCAAATAGAATAGACTCAGATTACACTGCTCCTACAGGAGCCGTCTGATAAGGGTGCGCATTGCCTGCTTTTTTACATGATATACATCTGATTCTACAGTTTTTGTCAAAGCGAAAATAAATCCTTTAAAATACATTATAAAACTTCAGCTAATAAATATTCATGGTGTCTTTATTTCTTACATGAATGCTGAACAGGGAAAGGGTTAAAACATAAGAATCTACTTGCAAGATCATTTCTCTGATGCTTTCTTTCTTAGTTTTTTGTAGGCGGAGAAATATTTTTTCTTCTTTCAATAATAACAGAAGGGGATTGGCATCGCTCCTCTCAATACTGAACAAATTTCGTAAACACTTTAACCCATTCCCTCATATTGACGACTTTTGACGACTCTGTAAAAGTCACTTTCTGAAACCATTGTGATAAATAGAGCATTTGCTCCTATAGGAGCGAATGCTCTTTTTATCACAATGGTTTCAAACTATAAACTTCTAAAAAAAATCCTTTTCTCTAGTTAATGCTCCTTTTCGGTAGATTTATTCAAAGAGGTTGTATCTAAAAATAGCCTATGAGGTAATGGGTTAAGCATTTACTCCATAAATACCCCCATTCTACGTCTTTGCAAACAGAGTAGATCCAGATCACATGACCAAACAAAACTTCCTGTGTTCATGCTACTATAACAATTAATCTAATTAATATTCATGATGTCATTATTTCTTACATGAACATCCATGGAGTAAAGGGTTAACATTTCTTTTAGCTGATCACTTCCATAACAAACATGAGACTCTTAACCCTTTCGGTGCTAAATACATTCCATCTGCTGAGATTATCGTCAGTCTGGGGTTTTTCTTCAAGTTGTAAGTACAGTAGAACCTGTCCTAAGCGGCCATTCATTTATTAAACATAGGTGTCTTTAATTAACCCATTACATCATAGGCTATTTTTAGATCCTACCTCTTTGAATAAATCTACTAAAACGGAACATTAACTAGAGAAAAGGAAACCTTTAGAATTTTGTAGTTTGAAACCATTGTGATAAATAGAGCATTTGCTCCTATGGGAGCAAATGCTCTATTTATCACAATGGTTTCAATAAGTGACTTTTGCAGAGGCGTCAAAATGCGTCAGTATAAGGGAATTGGTTAAAGCAGATGGTTGCATAGTGCAGGGCAAAAATAATGCAGACTTAGAATAGGTTCCATCCTAATTATATTTTATTTATTGAACATATGAGATTTAAAAGTAGGTGGTTAAAAGTAATGCAGAAAGCTCCTATAGGAGCTTTTTTGTATTACTATTGACCTGCATTAAGCTACCACCTGCCTTACAGACCCATAATTAAATATATTTTATATTAGCGCTTAATCCTTTGGACCTTTTAGATCCAATGAATATTTGTGTAAGAAATAACAACATCATAGATATGAACTAGATTTTTTTTAAAATGGCATATTAACACATTTTTTCTTGCGAAAGTAGATACTATAAATCGGATCTATATTATACCATAATATTCAACGTAATAATATCCATTCAGTCGTTTTAATGCCCCATCACAAATCACAGTGGGGGTGGGGGCATATCGTTTATTGTTCTGTCTGTCTGTTGGTTGTTTTGGCCCTAACTTTAACGTTGGCGATACGTTTGTCGCCATTGCACACACATACTTCAAACTTTGCATGCATGTGAAACTTGTGCAGGCGAGCATTTTTAGGAGTGACTTATTAAGGTCAAGGTCATACATCAAGGTCGAAGGTCATATCGGGGGCATTACTAAATATTCATGACAAAAGGGGTTAAAAACCTGCTTGTTGAAACCAGTCTTACTAGTAAACTGCCATTATGGGATACACATGCGACTTTTGAGTTGCGTTAATGTAATATGCTTATTGCAGATTGTGTACGGAGCAATTTAATTCGTTCGTGAATAATTCGCCTCTATAATACTGCGCAGAACACCGGTAGTAGAAAAAAGACATTTAACAGCCTGTCACATCTACTTTACCACTCTTTCAATGATCTTGAAAACTTGTCAGAAATTGCTAAAAAAAATTGACAAATGACTGACATTCTATTAGCACTGCTTCTGCTACATGTGTATAAGAGCATACGAAACTGTCTTTACTGATACATTCTTATGATACGTGTGTGTCACTTGAATAAAAAATATGGTGAAAACAGCTTACACACTCCGCAATTATGTAAGTTTAGCAAATACCCAACACTGTTCTGCTATTGCGAAGCCATTATCTTACTGAAAAAAGTTTCACCCTTTCCTTCATATAAACGTGTTATCACGCATTTTCAAACAGAGTAGACCCAGATCAGACGACTCCTATAGGAGCCGTCTGATCAGGGTCTGCTCTGTTTGCTTGTGGAATTTGAAAGATCTGTTTCTTTACTTTCTTAAATGGCTACAACGTTCAACCTTCCATATTTCATTATAATTATTTTGTCCATGAATATTCGGTAGGTATTTAAATTTTGAATAAATATAGGAAAGGGTTAGTATTTTTTCAGCATTGTAATTGTTTGTTTTCTGGTAATACTTTTTACTGTAAATTTACAGGCTAAGATAAATACGAACAGACCCATTTAGGAACGGGAAAATGACCGAGTCAATGTTGCTACTTTTTAGGGTTTCGGCTTTTGCCGAAATCCTTATAAAATGGATTGCGACTCAAACTATGGCGGAAAACCCTATTGCACGAGCGCTACCTAGCGGGAATCCCCCTAAGAGAATACGCGCATGTGCAGTGCTTGGCTTACAATCCGGTTCCGGAATCTTACAAAATATTTATAATGAAATATGGAAGGTGGATCCATTAGCAAACAGAGCAGACCCTGAATCTATGGGAGCGAGCTGTCTGATCTGGGTCGAATCTATTTGCAGATGCATGTAAACAAGTTTATATGGGGAAATTAAGGGTTAAATAGACTTCTTCTGTTCTTTACGTCCTTTACAGTATAAAGGTTACAGCGCACTGGTGGTCAGTAGTGCAGGGCAACTGTTACATCATGCTAAAATCTCTAGAGGTAACACGCTTAACTCTTTGCACGCTAGCGGCGAAACTGTGATTACCTATGCAAACAGTTTGGATCCAGATGAGAGGCCACATAATTCTGCGTCTCATCAGGATCCAAACTGTTTGTCATCTTGATAATATTTTTGCATAAAATGAAAGAAAGTTTATTGAAGAATTGAAGCAGACGTCAATTGTTGCAGACGAAACATCACTCTGCATTATAAGGATTAAGCAAGCTGTAGAGATCTGTAATATTGTCTGCTTGAAGTTTGTCATCTTTTGAATTTCTAAAAGATCAGTTTTAGGCATTTTGACCTAAGGCAAAATTGTCACAAGTTGTAAACAGTTTAGATTTTGGTCAGACAGTTACTTGGTATTAGATCTGAATCCAAACAGGGTGTCCCACTTTGCCAGCCTTTATTGTTTAAGCAGCTTGAATGGTAGTATTAACAATTACTATTAAAAGGAAACAAGGGTTTTTGTATCCTTTATATTATTAAAAAATCATTAAAATGAAAAAAAGGAGAAAGGCAAACAAAATGAGACAAAGCACTTTCTTATCTTTTAATTTATATACATTTCATCATTTATTGATTTACGTGTCAGGCTTATAGTATCTTATAGTGTCTTATAGTATCTTATAGTAATGTATGTAATTCATTTCTAATTCATATCATTTATTTCTATGACGCCGGTTACTGGTCAGGGTCTGTAGTGTTTACTACAGCACTAACTGTAATTTGCATGTATGACTATAATTTATTTTTAATTATATCATTTATTGATATACTTGTTACATGTATGATGCTTCAAATAGCAAAGACCCTGGCCAGTTGTGGTAACTGATCGGGGTATGTATTGTTTGCAGCACAGACTCACAAATTGACCCTGAACAGACTCACACTCGCAGTCTCCTCAGGAAGAAGTAAGAAAATACAACACAATCACACAAAAAGACAAGGTATAGGCATGGATAAACTATTAAGGGTCTTTTCTGTTTGCAAAAGCACAGAAAGGCTTATTTTGCTCAGACAAATTGTACCCGATATGGAACCCTGAAATCGTCTTCACTATATAATATAAAGTGAAACAATATTATGTGTCTAACAACCCATTTACCAATGGGAGCTTTTACTTCAAATTTTCACCCATGATAAGCTGTCAACCTTAATGTGAAGATTTTCTTAAAGAATGTAATTATTGCTCTGACCATTTTACCAGAGTTATGGGACTCTGAAATTTTCTTCACTGTATAACACATAGTCAAAAGTGCTTGATATAGAGACACTATTGTTAGGGGGAGTGGTGCATCAGAAACGATTTTCTAGTTAATTTTATTTTCCCTGTTGTATCCTGCCATGCTAAGTTGAAATATATTTGTTACTTTATAATTTGTCACATTGTTAATATCACCCCACAGTATATTTGGCAATTATTGTGTAGGGAATTTAGAATCATAAGGAATATGTCTAAAATTGGTGGAAGTGTATATATGGATAAGTGAATGATGATTGCTAATTGCTGTTATGGTTCACCATATAGTAGCAGAAGTATGACCCTTACTTTCAAATAATGCAGTGATGGCTCTTTACTACATTAAACATCAATTTTGGCTCTATTGGCACAAAGTGGCAAGTTGAGCTATTGGAATCGCGCTGTGTGTGACATGTTCATAAAAAAAATCTTTAAATGTCTTCCAAACTACTGACATGATTTTCAGAAAAATCCAAAGCAAACAATCAATATAATAAATATATATTATGTCCGAAACCTTCAGTACTGTCAGTACTTTGATTTTATTATTATATATCAGACCCTATTAGTATATCATTTGTTGTCACAGATTTGTTTGCATCCTGTCCATTGTCCAAAGAAGTGTCTAGACTGTTACATCAATCTATCTTAAACAGGTCCCGAAGTTTAAAAAAAACAAACTATTTGCAACAAGAATCACTTAGTCATCTACAATATCTCCGCGCACTTATATTCCCATAGAGTCACGTGTTGGCCAATGACATTGGTCGTATCTTTTTTAATTATTTACTCCATAAATACCCCTTTCTACGCCTTTGAAAACAGAGTAGACCCAGATCTGACGGTCCCTTTAGGAGCCATCTGATCAGGATCTGCTCTACTTATTATTGAGGAGTCGAGATCTCTTTTGAATTACAGTTCTGGTGATGCTTGACTTATCGGCTTCATTTGATACTATCGATCACGAAACGTTGCTGAAACGCATAGAAAAAGACTTCAGAATCATTGGAAAACCATTTGAGTGGATGACCTCCTATCTAAACGACCGCTATCAAATAGTGTCAGTAGATGGGGAATTGTCCACTCCAGTTAACATGAGATATAGCGTGACACAGGGATCGGTCCTAGGACCAAAACATTACATCATGTACACAAAACCTGTCGGCTCAATCTGCAAAACCCATGAGCTGAACCACCATTTTTATGCCGATGACTCACAGTTATACCTATCCTTTAAGCCCAAGAACATTGTCTGTCAACAAGAAGCTTTATCACGAGTTGAGAACTGTCTCAAAGAACTAGTCTCTTGGATGCACCAGAGCATGTTGAAGCTCAATACTGACAAAACTGAGGTCATCCTGTTTCATACAAAAACACGGAAGTACCTGAAGAGATTCATGTGCAAGTAGGACCCTCTAAAATCAAGCCATATTTGTGTATAAAGAATCTCGGTGCATGGCTCGATTCACAAATGGATATGACATCACAAATCAATTCCGTGTGTAGGTCTAGTTATGCACAGCTCCGACGAATAGGTCACATACGAAAGTACCTCTCACCTGCTGCTACCAAGACTTTGGTTAACTCTCTGGTTACATCGAAAATAGACTACTGCAACTCATTGCTGCATGGAATTTCAAACAAAACACTGCGGAAACTTCAAAGAGTGCAAAACACAGCAGCCCGCATCATAACCAGGACTTCTCGATATGATCATATCACGCCGGTTTTGAAGGAACTTCACTGGCTTCCAGTTCAACATCGGATTGAATTCAAAGTTCTGATACTTACTTATAAAGCCATGCACAATGAATCCGCCAAGTACATTGTCGACATGCTTGACGTGTACAATCCCCGCAGAGAATTAAGACCAGCAAGTAGTTCTTTGACGTTGGTTGTACCGAAAAGTCGTAAGGTAAAATACGGTGAGAGAAGTTTCATGTATGCAGCTGATGCTCTACCATCAGGCATTAGAGATGCAAGCTCACTGGCATGTTTCAAAAGATCTCTGAAAACGCATTTCTTCAACATATGTTATTAGGGCAGTTTAGAAAAACGTAGCTACTACATGTAAGTGTCGGTTATCATAATTCATAACTGCTACATTAGCCACAGTGTGTTGATCCTGCCACTCGCTTATGACTGTGGGACTTGTTTAAACCCCCTTTCAAACATAATGCTCCACAAATGTAGAAGAAATAATTAGATAAACGAACAAAAAAGATCTCATCCATAATTTTTATGGACTTCTAGGGAATCCCCTTGCTGTTGTACGTGCGGGTGTTGTGTCAGCCGGATTCCGCTGTCCAGGAATTGGATTCCGAGGAAGTGCTGTTGTCAAACGGGGCATCCCTATATGCTTGGTACCTCTGGTAACTCCAGTTCCAATGCTGGAGGGAGCACCGTAGTGAAACAGGGCATCCCTATACCCCACTGTATTGGGAGTCTAGTGGCATGACTTGCTACCCTGCCCTCAACCAGTGCCAGGGATTCCTGTTAAGCTAACCCAGTTATCTTATTTTTGCTTACCAGTGAACTGGGTCGTGTAATATATGGGCAGTGGGCAGGTTAAGCATGTACGGTCCGATGCAGCATCGCGTGTCTCAGTCAGTCTCGATGTGTCCGATATGATTCCTTTCCATTGCAGTCGGTGGGATATGTTGTAGGAACAGTATACGGGATACCCTCTTTAGTTTTACTTTGGCTGGGCCTTTCGGGTTCCCATAATAGGACATTTTACTCTCTAATTAAATTTCGGATATACCCTATTACAACTCCGTTAAAATACGGCTTATCCCTTGTGTGCTCCCTCATTGCCATGACGGGTCGAATGGTGTTTGACTGGGGGTTGCATATTGCGCGTATATTACAGTTGTTTATTTGTATTACTTAGTTTATATACATGAACTTCAAATTGATCTGTTCTGTTACCCAATTTTCCAGCAATATTTTATGTGTAGTGTTTTATGCCAAAAAATGTACCCAATTCTGTTGGGTCTGGGTCAAAACTGTCTGACGTACTAGCACTGTGCATAGAATGTTACATTCAAATTTTGTTTTTTATGACGTGAGTGCGTTGACAATATAATAGAGCATAATATGACACAGACAGATAAACTTACGGAAAGGATGAAATGGGTTTACCTATGTTCTTAATAAATACTTTTTATGCCCCCCAGATCAGATCTGGGGGGCATATTGTTTTTGCCCTGTCTGTTTGTCTGTTTGTTTGTCAGCAACTTTAACATTGGTCATAACTTTTGAGCCAGTACAGATAGAGACTTGATATTTGGCATACATATGTATCTCATAAAGCCGCATATTTTGAGGGGTGACATGTTATGGTCAAGGTCATCCTTCAGGGTCAACGCTCACATTGTCTGTTTCTTTGTCTGTAACTTTAACATTGGTCATAACTTTTGAGCCAGTACAGCTAGTGACTTGATATTTTGCATGCATATGTATCTCATAAAGCCGCACATTTTGAAGGGTGACATGGCCAGGGCAAGGTCATCCTTAAAGGTCAGAGGTCAAACATATGGGTCAAATCACCGACTTTAACATTGGCCATAACTATTGAATCAGTACAGATAGAGACTTGATATGTGGCATGCTTGTGTATCTCATGAAGCTGCACAGTTTGAGGGGTGACATGTCAAGGTCATCCTTCAGGATCAAAGGTCACCAACTTCAAATTGGCCATAACTTTTGAACCAATAGAGATAGAGTCTTGATATTTGGTATGCATGTGTATCTCATTTAATGTGTAAACTATCATTCAAATACAGTAGAACCTGCCACCGTATAATTGATAAACATATTGGCGTGTAGAGCGAGTGGTTGCTTAACACATTACCTCACAGGCTATCTTTATATACAACATCTTTGAATAAATCTACCGAAAAGGAGCATTAACTAGAGAAAAAGAAAATGTTGTAGTTTGAAACCATTGTGATAAATAGTGCATTTGCTCCTATAGGGGCAAATGCTCTATTTATCACAATGGTTTCACAAAGTGACTTTTATGGAGTCGTCAAAAGTCGTCAATATGAGGGAGTGGGTTAATGCAGGAAGCACACAGAGATGCTTTCTGCATAATTTTCTCCCTGCATTAAGCTACTACCCGTCTTGAAATCCAGAAATAGCCTTATATTTGGTGGACACTGTACTGCTTTTAAATTATAGTTTATCTTATGTATATTTTTAAAGTGTGAGCGTCATTTATTGACGAAAACGCAAATATGGGAGATAGAGAGAGAGAGAGATGGGAGGAGAGAGAGGGAGAGAGAGAGAGAGAGAGAGAGAGAGAGAGAGAGAGAGAGAGAGAGAGAGAGAGAAGAGGGAGAGATAGACAGAAACAGCGAGAGAAGAGAGAGAGAAGAGAGAGAGAGAGAAGGAGGGAGGGGAAGGAGAGAGCGCGCGCGAGAAAGAGAAACATGCCTTTAAAATAAAATATTTCAATGGGTAATTATGTGTAATTTAGTAAAAGATCTTCATAACGACCTCGTGATATAAACGTGGGTATCTGTATTTCAATACTGCTCAGTGCAAGACTATACTTTTCAGAATAATCAACTATACTTCATCAATCAAGAACTTATAGCCAGACATCGGAGATTGATTCTGCAAAGTTAGTTAATGAATTTCAGTCATGAAACACTAAAGCATGCTAAAACATTAAATTTTACTATAGAATTTCAGGTTGTTTATTACATGTAATATACACATCGATGTTTGTTTCTCGGTAATATATTTAAGCGCAGAAAAACGTTGCCAGAATCTCGAAGGGTCCATGCAGAAATTGAATAACTAGATTATTTTTCGACGAGACAAAAAATAAAAGTTAAATTTTGACATAAAGAGAATTACATTACATCTAACATTTTATAATCAAATTGTGTAATATCAAGTGCTAATAATACTGTTTCAGCACACTCGCATGATTCGTGAATACAATATACTGGGCATATGTGCCTCATTTAACGCCTATGTCTGGCTTTAACCCTTTCCTCCATAGGCTATTTTTAGACCCAACTTCTTTGAATGAGTCTACCCAAAAGTAACATTTACTAGAGAAAAGTAAGATTTTAGATGTTTGTAGTTTGAAGCCATTGTGATAAATAGAGCATTTGCTCCTATAGGAGCAAATGCTCTAATTATCACAATGGTTTCAACAGGTGACTTTTGCAGAGGCGCCAAAAGGCGCCAATATGAATGGGTTAAGGTACGTTAATGCTATTTAAATTGCAGTTATAAACATGATAACAGCCATTTCGCAAATCCCATAACACTATTTATTTCTGTTATACAGTGGAGCCTATATTAAGCGGTCGTCAAAAAGATATTTAAGTATGGGTCTTTAAGGCTGGTGGTAGCTTAATGCAGGTCAAAGGTAATACAGAAAGCTCCTATGGGATCTTACTGCATTACTGTTGCCCTGCATTAAGCTACCATGTGCTTTTTAAGACTCCTGTGTTCAATAATGAATGACCGCTTAAGACAGGTTCCAATGCAGACAATCAATATTTTATTCTTAGGTTTTTTGTCTCGATAATAAATTTAAATCTGGCGAGACTCTCACAGTTGACTATAAAGAAACTGATCTAATAATCTAGTAATAATGTTTTAGAACTCTTGTGTTTATTGTTGTTGGGGTTTTTTGCATCATCAAAATCCGATCTCTGTCTTTAAGTTACGTAAAAATGATGATATTAAATTGCAGTCATACAAATTATATCAACCAATTCTCAAATTTCATAACATATTTATTTCTGGTATAAGTGGGAGTTATAGTAATGTCATGATCGTGAAAGTGGAATCCGTAAAATAGTGAAACGGAATACAATTACTGTAAAACCTCTCTATAACGGCCACTTAGTTGTGTTATTTAGTTGGGGTTTAGGACAGGTGACTGCTTAAAGCAAGGTGAAAGTAAAACAGAACGCTCCTATAGGAGCGTTCTGTTTAACTTTCACCTTGCTTTAAGCAGCCACCTGCCTTTGACACAAAATACTTTATGTAATTTAGTGGCCGTTATTCAAATTCAATAAACCCTGTCTCTAGCGGCCGTATTATGCATTAACAGTGTGCCTATAAGAACAGACTGTTTCCTAATGTAGGACGTTCCCAGAGGAGCTTTCTGCATAACTTTCATCCTGCATTAAGCTACCTCCGGTCTTAACTCGTATCTCGCTGTGAAAAACAAATAACTTCTCACTTTTAGATCTGGTGCCATTTTCAATACTTATTATTCGATCAGGTTTTGAAGACATTTGATCAAGTTCTATTGCACAAGCTTTTGAGATACCACTGGTCAAGTGTCAAACAGCTTGGATCCTGAGATACCACAGGCCAAGTGTCAAACAGCTTGGATCCTGATATACCACTGGCCCCAAGTGTCAAACAGCTTGGATCCTGCTATACCACTGGCCTAGTGTCAAACAGCTTGGATCCTGAGATACCACTGGCCAAGTGTCAAACAGATTGGATCCTGAGATACCACTGGCCAAGTGTCAAACAGCTTGGATCCTGAGATACCAGAGGCCAATTGTCAAACAGCTTGGATCCTGAGATACCACTGGTCAAGTGTCAAACAGCTTAGATCCTGAGATACCACAGACCTGGTGTCAATCAGCTTGGATCCTGATGAGACGCCGGGTATCCCAACCTCTCATATGGATCCAAGCTGTTTGCAATTTGTGACTTATCTAGCGGTTAGCGAGATAGAAAAAAAATAAAAAATGAAACAAAACTTATATTACAGGTTTTACTGTAAATTTCAAGAACTCACTTTGATAGCGGTGCTTCTGCACTCCTAAAATATTACTAGTAACTCTTGAGATTTAGATTTGTTGTACAGTTAAACCTGTCTCCAGCAACCATTCCAAAATAAATCTAATTCTCGATTTTAAAGACAGGACGTAGCTTAATGCAGGATGAAAGTAATTCATTATGCTCCTAGAGGAGCTTTTTTGTATTACTTTATTCCTACATTAAGCAACATAACTAGGTTTTTTAAGACAGGTGGTAGCTTAAAGCAGTACAATTAGTATGCTCCTATAGAAGCCGTCCGATCTGGGCCTACTCTGTTTACAAAGGCGTAGGAAAGAGTATTTATGGTGTTAAGTGTTTAGAAAATATTGGAATTTCTTACGTAAATTTATGAACGTAGCATTATAGTTAACCCTTTCGCTGCCAATGCCGTATCTATGATTACCTATGCAAACAGTTTGGATCCAGATGAGACCTCGGCGTCTCATCAGGATCCAAACTGTTTGTTACTGTTACTATGTTTTTGAAACAAAAATGAAGAAAATCCAAAAAATGAAAATGTGTAGCAGACGACAAAGTTAGCAGACGGCAGCATTTGGCAGCGAAAGGGTTAATACTTTGTTGCGATTTTTGTTCTACAACTACTCAACGAACTACGGCGAATATTTACGAATCTAAAATACTAATACTTTGCATAATAACATCTGGTCTTCGATATCAAACATATCTTCTTCGACTTTTATTCGAATGATTTTCTTGCAATATACTTCTTTTCAGCATAATTATATACACATGATTTATGTTTTATGCATATTTAAATACGCTGCAAGTAGAGGCTCTCACTTCAAATTTGTTAACAGAGTTTTATGATTCCTCTAATGTGATTATTATCGATAAGGTTTGACCTGGCACTTATCACTTTCCGCCAGCTTTCGTCGATGAAAAATCGTGAATTTCCGTTGACTGTATATAGAGAATAATAGGTTAGTGCCGTAGATGGGACGCTTTATCCGACGAGGGGAGAAAACGTTGAGGCGAGGCTTGCCGAGCCTCAACTGTTTTCTCTCCGAGTCGGATAAAGGCGTCCCATCTACGACACTAACCTATTATTCGATTTATCCAGTCAATATAGTTAAATGTCTTTTTTATAGACTCATAACACTCTTGAAATAATTTACATTGAAAATGCACTTTTTCGATCAACGGATCCCTCCCTTTTCACTTCCATTTAGACGTAAATAGATCTAATGAGCTACCGCAGAGGAATATAGTTTCGATACTTGTATTACTAGAAGGGAAACGTGGTTGAATTTGAAAAATAAGATGATTTGAATCGAGGGTCGATAAGTTATTTAAAACAGACATGATCTATATATTCTTTGGTCAAATTCGAGTTACGTAGTCTCGGTTTCTATTTTTAGATTCTACCTAACGTCACTCAGAAATCGATGGAACTGAACAGGCTATATTTAGGTTTATGACTATCACCGCCCCTGTAAGAGTTTATCAATCAAATAATCATGAGAGTGAAAAGAAAACATTTACTATTTATCTGTCAATCTTTGCTTCCAGGTTTGATTTTATCAAAAACGGGTTTTGCCAGCGGTGGATTAAATTAATAAAAGTGATAAATCAACGTCATTTTGTATGTGGCCTCAGTGGCGTAATCGGTAAGGGCGACGTCTCTAGAGAGATTAGAATTAGTTTTTGTAGGATCAGGCGCGGGTTCGAATCCAGCTGTAGCCAATTATTTTTATTTTTTCTCATTTGAATAATTCTTCTGGTGACCAAATAGATCTGTTAGATCTATTCCATCAACATGTTTATGAATGTTTACAGAAAACTAAAATAGTTCCATGGTTATAGAATCATTACGCTTATCTACTAACCTAATAAACCTTCCCCTACCGGAAGTAACCAAATAAAGCTAAGTTTATTTGCACCCCCTTTATTATGTCACTAGAGAAGCCTGGTGACTGGATAAAAATAAAATCGCTACGTACTTAGCACCATTATACTACACACACTATACAATATTAATACTGTCGCACTAGCCCAGTGGATTGTGTCGCTGACTCTCAGAAAAGAAGTCGTTGGTTCGAATCCAGGTAAAACCTAATTAAACCAAGGCAACAATGTTTTCGGAAATATATATTTTTTATTATGAAATTGCTCTTTATTGTTCAATTGTAACCATCGTTTCAACTATTTGCACAGAGCGCTTCCTAAGAACGGTTTGTGTGACGTGTACAGTATATTGCCTTAAACACTGATGTTTGATATAGTTTGTCTAAGAAAAGTTCCACTGTACAATATTCACACAAAATATTTTTTCGTGGTCAGCATGCGTCCACCTGCCTAAAAGAATTTTAATAACCTCATATCTTAAAACTACGGTGGGGCTCGAACCCACTACCCTAATGTCGATACTGCTGTGATTAAACCACTGGGCTATCAACGCCTGTATTGCATTGAAAAGCTTATAATATATAAGTGTCATTGTATAGTGGGGCATGCTATAAGTGTGTGTTCGGAAAGATAAAAACAGCTTACGGAAAAAGGCGGAATATTCATGCAGTGCCAGGACAATCCTTATCGACAATAATTAACATTGTTTACATAGGCCGGTGCACTCGTTTCAACAGTTTGAAGTTTGGTGTGAATTCGTGTTACATTGTGCAAAAACCTGTGACCAAAACTGTTTGCCTAGTGATTTCAAGAATTCAACGCTTACGAATAGGGAATTAATAGATAATTAGATTATTGATTATCCGCAACTGCAGCAAAACTAAATTCACGAGAAAATCTACGGAATAATTAGTCTCGAATAACAACTTTTTTTCCAACCTACACAAAAGAGATTTCAACATATCAAGTACAGCAAAATCTAACTAATACGACCACTCACAATATGTCCAATACGACCACTCACAATATGCCTTATACGTCCACTCACAATATGCCTTATACGACCACTCACAATATGTCTAATACGACCACTCACAACATGTCTAATATGACCACTCACAATATGCCTTATACGACCACTCACAACATGTCTAATACGACCTCTCACAACATGTCTAATACGACCACTCACAACATGTCCAATACAACCACTCACAGTATTTCTAATACGACCACTCACAGTATGCCTAATACGACCACTCACAGTATGCCTAATACGACCACTCACAATATGTCCAATACGACCACTCACAATATGTTTAATACGACCAATCACAATATATCTAATACGACCACTCACAACATGTCAAGTACGACCACTCATAACATATACGACCACTCATTTTTATACGCCCACCTAATAAAGGTGGTCGTATATTGTCGTGGCCCTGTCCGTCCGTCCGTTCGTTCGTTCGTTCGTTCGTACGTTCGTTCGTTCGTTCGTTCGTTCGTTCGTCCGTCAACATTTTGTTTGTCCGCTGTTTTCTGGGAAAACTATTTGACAGATATTAATGAAACTTCACACACATGTTTAATGCATCAAGATCTGAAGCTGAGTTGATTCTGAGGTTCATTTGATTTTTCATTTCAGAGTTATGGCCCTTGTCCTAAAAAATATGCAAATAGTTTGTCCGCTGTTTTCTGGGAAAACTATTTGAGAGATATTGATGAAACTTCACACAAATGTTTAATGCATCAAGATCTGAAGCTGAGTCGATTCTGAGGTTCATTTGATTTGTCGTTTTGGAGTTATGGCCCTTGTATTTAAAAAATAATGCAAATACATGCAAATAGTTTGTCCGCTGTTTTCTGGGAAAACTATTTGAGAGATATTAATAAAACTTCACACAAATGTTTAATGCATCAAGATCTGAAGCTGAGTCGATTCTGAGGTTCATTTGATTTGTCAATTTGGAGTTATGTCCCTTTTACTTAAAAAATAATGCAAATACATACAAATAGTTTGTCCGCTGTTTTCTGGGAAAACTATTTGAGAGATATTAATAAAACTTCACTAAAATGTTTAATGCATCAAGATCTGAAACTGAATTGATTCTGAGGATCATTTGTTTTTTCGTTTCAGAGTTTTGACCCTTGTCCTTAAAAAATAATGCAAATACTTGCAAATAATTTGTCCGATGTTTTCTGGGAAAACTATTTGAGAGATATTAATGAAACTTCACAAAAAGGTTTAATGCATCAAGA
Organism: Azorinus chamasolen; assembly: GCA_963576725.1. NCBI lineage: Eukaryota > Metazoa > Mollusca > Bivalvia > Cardiida > Solecurtidae > Azorinus > Azorinus chamasolen. Next base: position 12,683,531 of record OY755245.1, read on the forward strand.
TCTGAGACTGAGTCGATTCTGAGGATCATTTGATTTGTTGTTTCGGAGTTATGGCCCTTGCACTTAAAAAATATTGCAAATCTATGCAAATATGAGGATGGCCATAACTTTTTCATTTGAAATGATATTTACTTCAATTTTTTTTATATGGTTAAACCTTAATGTGAATTTTCACATATATTGCAGGGGTTTTGATATGTCATTTTATTCTAAAGTTATGGTCCTTGAACTTTGTGTGTTTGTTGCTTTGTTTGTCGGTCAACTTTTAGTTTGTCTGTTGTTTTCTGGGAAAACTATTAAATTGATATAAATGAAATTTAACACAAATGTTTTAAGCAACAAAATTTGAAGCTGAGTTTATTTTGAGGTTCATTCAGTTTGTCTTTACAGAGTTATGGCCGTTGCACTTTACAAAAATCTGCAAAAATGAGGATTAGCTGTAACTTTTTTATTTAATAAGATATTCACTTCATTTTTTAAAAAAAATAGTATCACCTTAATATGGAAATCAACATCTGAAGCACAGATTAGAAAATGTCAACACTTATAAGGCATGTTGAATCAGAGAAAGTTTGCAAGTGGGCGTATTATGTACCGTATGCGGTACTCTTGTTCACAATGGTTTCAGAAAGTGACTTTTACAGAGATGTCGAAAGGCGTCAACATGAGGGAATATGTTAAATTTCGTCTGCTAACATTATCGTCTGCCTCCGGTTTCTTAAATTCCAAACAGTTATTTTGCATCTCGACCCAGACTATTTGCAAATGTAATCCCAGACTCGAATTCAGGGGCGAAATATTTAAGTGTTGTATCCACGTATTATTGTCTCTACGTGTTTCCAATTGTGATGCCATGAAATGAGCAATACAAAATTGATTAAAATAAACTTAAGTGTCGTCTGCCTTTTTGATATGTATGGATATAACTGGTGTACACTTTGTTACTATGGTAATACTTTTAACTGTTTGTAATTTCACGAACCTATAGGGTTTACAAACGTAAATATTTAATAAGCTTTGCGCAATATAAGACATATAAGACATGTTAACCCTTTCATTTCTGAGTTTTCAAATGGACTTTTCCAAACTTGAAACAGGCCAAGGAATGTTTTTAACCCATTACCTCATAGGCTAATTTTAGACCCTACCTCTTTGAATAAATCTACTGAAAAGGAGCATTTACTAGAAAAAAGATTGTTTTACGTTTATGATGTTTTGAAGTTTTGAAACCATTGTGATAAATAGAACATTTGCTCCATAGGGGCAAATGCTCTATTTATCACAATGGTTTCATAAAGTGACTTTTACAAAGGCGTCAAAAGGCGTCATTATGAGAGAATGGAAATGATTGACATGACAGGCAGTGCAGACCCTGATGAGAGTGTTCCTCTAGAAGTCCTCTCGTATGGGTTTACACTGTTTGCAAAGAACAACAGTGACTTGTTTCCGCACTGAAATGGTTAATGTTGAACTTTGTAAATATTTGTTGGAATTAATGAGAGAAAGTGTGACAAGATCTTATAGCATATATGAACGGAAATACAAGACTTCAAGATCAATTGAAATGCCTGACTTAGTAATACGAAACCGTCGCGTAATATAAGGTACTTCTTTTATCACAGAAAAATATAGATGTGTGTACCGAGATACTAAAACCGTCATTTCTCCACCAAACCCTATGTTGTGACCACTTTTTAGAATCTTCTCTTCGATATCATTCTAAAGAATGGTAACAACATAGGTTTTGGCGGAGATATAAAGGAGCTTTATTATGAAAATATTTTGATTTACGCATCTTATCTGAACTTCTATTTCTAGATCATATTCTTCCCAAGTCTAAGAAATTTCTGATTACATTCTTCTAAGAACTGTCGAACTGAGAAGAATGTGATTTTTCGTCTCTGGATCGGAGAACATTTGTGCCTGGTTTGCAAGAAGAAAATTATAAATGGCGAGAAGAATATTATATTGCAATAGCATGAAGTCCTTTAGTGCTTTAGCTGCATGTACACTTTAGGTGTTCCCTGTGTCTCTTGGGTTACATTAATAGTACTTTCTTCCATCTAATAGATTTGATATAAGGTTACATGATAAGGTTAATATATCAAACAGGCTCTTAGAAAAAAATCTTCAATTAAGCTAAAAGACAAACGAAGTAAGAGGCCACAATAAAAAAAACGTATCTTTTTTCAATGCGACAATCAATATGTACTTTTTGGTATTCATGTACGGTATTTGTCAAAGGACTAAGGTTCTCAATTATTTTAGATTTAATGGCCCCAAGAAATATGCCATATTGCGATGGCAAACAACTATGGGATTCATTAACTCAGAAGTTAGGAGTAAAATATCATTGACTCGAACGCCTGGAAGTAAGTAATCAGAAGTAAGAAGTTATGCCACAGCAAGCGATAAATGTGAGTACTCAGATACTAAAATCGTAATTTCTCCAACAAACCCTATGTTGTGGCCACTCTTTAGAATTGTCTCGAAGAGGCGATTCTTTAGAGCGGTTACTACACAGGGATCGGTGGAGAAATAAAGGGGTTATTTTTGAAAATGTTTTAATTTACACATCTTATCTGGACCTCTATTATGGACTCAGAAGTCTTGAACTATGACGTCATGATTTCAGAAGTGTACGAGTCTTGAAGGTTGAAGTCCAAATCGTAAACTTGTAAACACTCGTAAACTCGCAGTCGTAAACTCGGAATTGTAAATGTCTTGAAGAATGAAGTTAATTATTATAAGTCGTAAAATCCGTAAAGTACTGGTAAGAAATATTGACATAAGTGATAGAAAAAACTACTGAAGATAGATGTTATATGCTCCATACGGAAGGCTTCCGTTCCAATACAATAAATATTAAATATAAATATTTTTAAAAGCATGTGGTTTGCCTAACCCATTTCCCTCATATTGACGCCTCTGTAAAAGTCACTTTGTGAAACCATTGTGATAAATAGAGCATTTGCTCCTATAGGAGCAACTGCTTTATTTATCAGAATGGTTTCAAACTACAAAATTCTAAAAAAGAATCATTTTTCTCTAGTTAATGCTCATTTTCGGTAGATTTATTCAAAGAGGTTGTATCTAAAATAGCCTATGAGGTAATGGATTAATGCAAAACGAAAGTAATGCAGAAAGCCCATTCAGGAGCATCCTGCATTGACTCCGTTCTGCATAAAGCAATCTCCTGCTTTTGATTATATCTTGTATCGTACAATGTATAGGGATGATAAACTGTATATGTTTAAATCCAAAATAAAGTGTATTCTGATTCTGATTCTGACTTTTTAAGACCGAGACTTAGAACTTAGTCGGCGTGTCACCAGTCTCGATTTGGACATAATAGAACAGTCCTTCCCTTTCCTTCATATAATTAAACGTGTTTTCACACATTTGCAAACAGAGAAGACCAAGATCAAACGGATCCTATATTTTCCTATTCAGTAGGTATTGAAATGTGTAAGTCTTTACTTTCGGTTTAAAACCGAAAGTAGTGACTTTCACCGATATCAATATCAAGCTTGTAGAGATTTTTAGAATATTATTTTTTTAAGAAATTGTGAATACACGATATCCATTCATGCTTTATAGACCAGTTATATGGTGTTTCGACTTGGAATTATAGCGTATTTCTATTTCGAACCTCAGAGTCAACCTGTGTCTTAGAGAGGTTGGTTGTCACTTTGGCGACTCGTGGTAAAAGCATGTCAATATTCTGACAAAAAATAGATGAATGCTCATCAAGAGTGATACTTTCTTTGATAAATGAGACACAGTTTATGGAAATCGGTGGTCAAATAAGCTTTCAAGGACGTTCGCAGTGAATGAATCCATCGAGTTTTGAGCAGATTTCGGCCGGAGTTGATTACCTTTTACTTATTATATATAGAGCAGGGGGTGTTCGGGGGGAGGGGGGGGGGGGGTAGAAAACGATATTTTGGTATGTTTTAGATACTTATGACATGTGATTAAACAAATAATGTATTTGTGATTGAGTTGTTGTTGTTGTTGTTGTTGTTGTTGTTGTTTAGACATAGCATGCGAAGGGCACCTGTGGATGTGACAGGCATTGAGGGATTTCTTAAGCGAGTCTCTGTACCTCCTCTTTGGTTCCCTATGCTACTATTGCCAATGTCCAGTTCACCATTGATACTATAGATGTAGTATTTAAACGTTTACTCCATAAATATTCATATAAGAAATAATGACATCATGAATAATATTTAGATTAATTATTTTAACAGCACAAGGGCACGGGAGGTTTTCGCCATGACAGAAAATGTAGAATCATATTTATATTATACAGGTTATCCTAGGCAAAACAGAGCAAACTTTGATCAGACGGTTCCTGTAGGAGCCGTCTAGTCTTGGTCTACTATGTTTGCAAAAGCGTATTTACGGAGTAAGGGGTTATTTTTCCGTATGAATATTTATGTAAGAAAACAGACACTATGAATATTAATTAGATTCATTTATTAATGTCATTTTTGGTTGTGACAGAATCACATGTATATATTTAGAGGAGACACTGATCAGATGGTTCCTACAGGATCCAGGAGCCGTCCGATCTGAGCTTACCATTTTTACTAAGAGGTAAAAAATGCGTTTAGTTAAAGGTTGAATTTGTTAACCATTGTTATCTGAACGTTCAGTGAAATACGTCATTGATTAATACAGACATGGGGAAGTACGCCATTGATTAATGTAGACATAGGGAAGTACGTCATTGATTAATGCAGACATAGGGAAGTACGTCATTGATTAATGCAGACATAGGGAAGTACGACATTGATTAATGCAGACATAGGTAAGTACGCCATTGATTAATGCAGACAGAGGGAAGTATTTCATTGATTAATGCAGACATAGGGGAGAGTCGTCACATCGATTTGCTAATTCAAGTCTACAACTTTATCTTATGAAAACTAGCTTATCTGAAAAGTAAATGTATAGTTTGATACACTTACAACGAGATATTTGATCAAATAGTTCAAACCAGAAATGAGAAATCCAGACGCGTTTAATTCCTTACGTGCCTTTTCCCCATAACCTTCCTGTTTGTTTTACAAATTGGAAGCTATTATTAATTTAGTAGAAACTATATTTCGTTTTATATTATAAATTAAAAGAGAAACATATACTACATAAGTATTTGTAACAGTTTGGTTTCCTACTTTCATAATGCATGTACTTCACGACAGCAGGTGTTAGTGTTCGTGTGGCGGTCGTAAAAAGTCTCCCGCACGCCATCCCAGTGTTATTATATTTTCTGGTCCTTTGGGGTCACCAGTTTCAGTGTTTTAGTATGAAGATTGAATACTGCTTAAGCTGGTGCTAGGGGGCGTGGGTAGTGTTGCACTTTTTATTACTGCTCATAAGTAATCTTTCCAATACCGGCGTGACCACAAAAGCATCTCTAAGATGTCTTTGTTTCTAAATATGTTAAAGGGAATAATACATGTAAGACGAAACTGCACAGATAATAGATAACTTCTAGAAGTAATATTTGATTAGTTTAACATAGATTACAGAACAACAGATAAAGGTGCGTACTCAAAAAACCTTTCTCCACAAAACAAAGTTGTGACCACTCTAAAATCGTCTCTGCGGAGTAGGAGCAGGTCGGCCCTGTTTGCTGATGAAATGATATGAATCAGATTCTTCAGTTTCTGCCATGACAAAACATTACTGGTTCAAATGCAGTTATCAAAAAATCAGCTAAGTAATATTCATGATGTCATTATTTCATGTAGTAAAGATTTTAAGTTGCTCGCAATAAACTATTCCAGGTTCTCTGAAGCATTGCTTCTCCCTCTACAACAAACAGGTTCATATTATTTTTGAGACATTCACGAATCATGATTCGCTTTTATCTTTCCTCATAGGCTAGTTTAGACCCAACCTCTATGAATAAATCATTTCTTAGCATTAATAGCAAAAGGTAATTTTTAGAATTGTGTAGTTTTTAGACTATTGTGATAAATAGAGCAAATGCCCTATTTATCACAATGGTTTCAGAGAGGCACTTTTACAGAGGTGTCAAAAGGCCTCAATACGAAGGAATGGGTTACATTCTGACAGTTTCTGTTATTTAACATTCATTTAACAGCTCTGTTAGACCACATTCGTAACGGATCATAGTTGTAACAGATATTTTACGAATGTGATCACATTCGTAACAGGTAAAATGTGTTACAAATGTGAGTGTCCAACATGGAGGTGGGCATTAGAATCACATGTGTAACAGCTTGACTTCCTGGCTGACAATGTTCAATTAGTAAATAGTAAGAGGATTATCATTGTATATGTTATTATATATCCTTGAGGATCATGCCTCAACTTTTCACAACCTTAGCAGCACATTTTAAAGACATAGTGTACATGCTTGTAATATGTTTAAGATACCTGCCTAAAATATCTTGAAGAGTTTCCATTTTATCACAGAACTTGTCATATACATGCACCTATGCAATGCTTTTAATGTATGCCTATGGTAAAATAAAAAATACTTCTTTGCTCCTTTATTTGCTGTTAATTGAGTAATACACCATGCGAAATATTTTCAGCAACTATAAATTTAATGATAATTTTTTAGGAAAGGACCCTTAGTCATTTCTTTTGTTAATAGTGTTAGAATTTAAACAAGATTTCATTTTTGCGATGAATGATGATGATGGTGATGATGATGATGATGACGATGATGAAGATGGTGATGATGATTATTGGGTGGTCATGATTTCATTCCGATACTAATCATGACCTGACTGGAAATAACACATCATGTAATTGCTCACAACATGTGACAAATGTCTTTCAGTTGTACACATGCACATTTTAGATTCCTTTTCTGTATGACAGTTGAGTGTATGTCACGTCAAAATTCGGCATCGATTATATTCGTCAAAAATGTTACGAATGTTAAAAATGTGATCACATTCATAACACGTGTTACGAATGTGGTCCGTTACGATTGTGGTCTAACACATAACAGCTCACATACAGTTCATTCATTGTGAACAACGTTAAATGAGCCAACATTTAGAATTCTCATTTGCTTCTGACAAGACCGTTTGCAATGGTACAACAAATTCGTCCGTAGCTTGGAAAATGTTAAAACGTAATATACTTCAGCTGGTATGTCGGAGATCAAATATATAAACGCAAGGAGAAAAATCTTGTAGTTCCTTTGAGGAGCGTAAAAGCCACTTGAGTTTTGTCATAATACAAATTCAAAATATTAATAGACCAAAAAGTATGGCGTTATTGTTTGCAAGTTATTGAAAATATTCTTTACGCAATAAAAGCTTAACGAATACAGTATTGTAAAATAATACTTAACATTTAAGTAATAACTATAAGTAATTATTCTGAGTCATAGATTAATAAAATATTTCCTACTTTGAATAAAGACCTAGACGGAAATGTGTCCATTAATTGTGCTTAGGTTAACGTATTCCTTGGGAACTTTATGAATATGACCCCTAGGTTACTGACAAATACTAAATGGCTGAAGATACCGAGGAGTGTATTACAATGTATACAGTACAACCTGTCTTAATGCATTACATCATAGGCTATTTTTATATCCAACCACTTTGAATAAATCTACCGAAAAGGAGCATTAACTAGAGGAAAGAAAAACCTTCGTAGTTTTAAACCATTGTGATAAATAGAGCATTTGATCCTACATGAGCAAATGCTCTATTTACCGGTATCACAATGGTTTTCATTAGCTGATTTTCACAAAGAAGTAGAAAGACGTATTTATGGAGGAAAGGGTTAAGCGACCATCCAAAAATATGTCTAATTATGGGTATCTAATGGGTATCTAATGCAGATGGAAGCTTTATTCAGGTCAAAAGTAATGCAGAAAGCTCTGATGTGAGCTTTCTGCATTACTTTTGCCCTACATTAAGCAATCACCTGCTATTATGACCAATATGTTCAATAAATGAATGGCTGCTTAAGACAGGTTCTATTGTGCTTAATCGGAGAGTAGAATTTATTTCCTACCTTGAATAATTATCTAGATTGGAAATTTGTCCTTTGATTATATTCGTCGGGAACTGAATGAATATAACACCTAGATTATTTGCTGTCAATTACTAAATAATTGAAGATACCGAGGAATGTATTATAATGAAGACTCTACTTACGAGATACAGTAAAACCTCTCTATAACGGCCACTAAATTACATCAAGTATTTTGTGTTAAAGGCACGTGGCTGCTTAAAGCAAGGTGAAAGTAATAAAGAACGCTCCTATAGGAGCGTTCTGTTTTGCCTTCACCTTGCTTTAACCAACCACCTGCCCTAAATACCAATCAAATAACACAATTTAGTGGCCGTTATAGAGAGGTTTTACTGTACCTTTTCAGTTAAGTAGCTTGTCTACTACTCCAAGATATTCTTATCTTATTGTTTACACTCGGATTACACTTTTTCAGAAATGTTTTAGATATGCATCAACTCAAATCCTAAGGGTATGGGAAGTTCTGTGAAATCAGATCTAGGTTTTTTTTACATAAGCACAGTATATCATGAATAAATGGAAGACTAATTTAGTCGCGTTCAGATGTTTATATGAAAAACATGTTTATTGCTTAGCGATTATTTTAATTAATCTACTGGGAAATTATTAACTTTTAGTTTTTTACGGTTTTATGGAAAAATTAATCTATGTTTATAATATAGTACAGTAAACCTCTCTTAACCGGAATTCTAGTACATAATTTAGATACTTTTAGGCAGGTGGCTACTTAACGCAGTATGAAAGTCATTCAGAAAGCTCCTAGAGGAGCTTTCTGCATGACTTTCACCCTGTATAAAGCTGCTACCTGTCTCCAAGACCGATATTTATACTAAATTTTACGCCCGGTTTAGAGGGGTGTCACTGTACAATTATTGAAGAAATATGGGGACAGGTGATTGCTCAAGGCAGAAAAAAATGATGGACAGTACTTTTTAGGTAGTTTTCTGAGAAATCTTCAATATGCATTCAGCAGCCACCTGTCATAGTTTGGGTGGTTGCTATAGACTATACAGTAAGACCCTCTAAACCGGACGTTTAAGTTAGTGTCAGTGTCGATCTATAAGACAGATGGCAGCTTAATGCAGGTTACATTAAGCATCAAACCTGTCTAGTAGCCACCTGCCTAGAAAGATCTGAATTTTCCTGTACTGAGCTTCAGGTTAAGAGAGGATTTACTGTACTTACTTGTGATAGTCATGTGATACAGCTTGTGGCAGGCTGCTATGGATTCTTATTAAATTAGAGCCTACACAAAAGCAGATATAGTTCCTCTAGAGTCCTGGTATTCATTTTGAGATAATTGTTTTGGGAATAGATTTACATAAATGAAAAGTGTAAATGGAAACTTACAATTAACCCTTTTACCGCCAAAGTCGCAAAAATGCACCACGACAAATAGTGCAGTCCAAGATCAGACGCCGCCTTGAAAAGGCGGCGCCTGATCAGGGACTTCGCGTTTTGTCTCAGTCTCTATTTCCATGTCTGTGCTTTATTCCTTTGAAATTTGCATTTATTTTATCTCATTTCTTTATTTTACCATATGATTTCACACAAAATTCGATTGCAGACGACAAGTAGAAATTTGGCGCCGAAAGGGTTCATCAACCTTTGCTATTTGTAAACAGCAAATGCATTTGCTCCACAGGAGCAAATGCTCTATTCATCACAACGGTTTTAATACTACATGTACACACTTCTTACATTTTCCTTTCCCTAGTAAATGCTCCTTTTGGGTAGATTTATTCAAAGAAGTTGGGTCTAAAAATAGCCTATTGGGGAATGGGTTAAGTGTGAGTTTTGCCATGCACATTCGTTAACAGTCTTTATAAAACACATTATTAGGATAAAAAGTAAAGTTAAACATTGTATTCCTTGATACTGTTTGGATTACATTTCACCGGAAGAAAATGTATGTGTTCTTCCACACTTGTAAACTTTCTTGCACAACAATGAGAACATGAATGGGTGAGCAATACCAAAGAAGTACGTATATGCTGTGTATAACTTATATTTCCACCATTAAACTACCGATTTCATCTATAGGAGTTACATTGTGTCAAAGGCGATGTATTGTAAATGTTACACGTAATCTGCTTAGTACAAAGAGGGAATATAACCACTTATAATGTAAGTTAAGCGATGCTTTGTGTTGTCTTATACAGTTGTTTACTTGATAAAAGCTTACAACTAATATGAGTCATAGAATGGTATATCTGAGTGCATAGCTTGAGCGAATAGCGGTGACGCATGGTTTTCAACCAGTGTTTGACAGTTTCTTTGTATTGTTAAAAACACTTGGAATAGTTATAAATTTTAAAAAGGCAAATATCAGTATACTATTAAAATGTTATTGTTTCGGTATAGGGAATGTTTTCTTTCAACTGTGGTCTTACAGCTCTACAAAGCAAACTTGTAGAACAAAATAGGTTACAAAACACGTTCCTATTTAGATTAATACCCATTTGGTATCCTGTCTCAAATTGTTTTTGTTCCACAAAATACTCGTATAAAGTGACCAATAACATAACTTTCAATCAAACATAAGGATTTGAGTTACCAGTAACATAACTTTCAATTAAACATGAGGATTTGAGTTACCAGTAACATGACTTTCAATTAAACATGGGGATTTGAGTTACCAGTAACATAACTTTCAATTAAACATGAGGATTTGAGTTGCCAGTACCATAACTTTCAATTAAACATGAGGATTTGAAGCAAATTTCAACATGTATTTATTATAGACCCCCTTCTCTGTTTACCAAAAGAGAAATTGATTCTTCGTTTCGACATGATACAGTAAAATCTCTCTATAACGGCCACTAAATTACACCAAGTATTTTGTGTTAAATGCAGGTGGCTGCTCAAAGCAAGGTGAAAGTAAAACAGAACGCTCCTATAGGAGCGTTCTGTTTTACTTTCACCTTGCCTTAAGCTGCCACCTGCCCTAAATACCAAATAATTAAACACTTAAGTAGCCGTTATAGAGAGGTTTTACTGTATCAGAATAAAGAATCATAAAGAATCATGTCGTTCCGACAGTAGTTCCTACTGACTCGATATATGTAGCTTTATGGCAGTAATTAGCATACAACATATAATAGTAAATATTCTGTTTTGAATCATCTTGCTCTATTATGAAATTATGATTATAAATTAAATGGCTCATCATTTAGATGATACGCATTATGTCAACGCTACTTGCGCCGAGGTCGACACTGATGCCGCTTATGAGTTCAATGCATTGCTTACGTATTACGTGCATGCACCTGTGTCTCTGTGCGTGCGTCCGTCTGATTTTGTTCCGGACGTAACTGTCTTAAGTTATTTACTAAAGTTAATTTAAGTTAAGTTTTACTTTGCCATACAATTTAATCATGATTAGCTGATATGTCGCATACAAGTACTATAACTCTAGATGTACTCGTTTTAGAATATATTTTTATGCCCCCCCCCCCCCCCCCCCAGGATCAGATCTTTTGCCCTGTCTGTCTGTCTGTCTGTTTGTCCGTTTGTCTGTTTGTTTGTCAGCAACTTTAACATTGGTCGTAACTTTTGAGCCAGTACAGATAGAGACTTGATATTTAGCATGCATATGTATCACATAAAGCCACACATTTGAGGGGTGACATGTTAAGGTCAAGGTCATCTTTCAAGGTCAGAGGTTAAATATACAGGTCAAATCACCGACTTTAACATTGGCCATTTCTTTTAAACCAGTAGAGATAGCGACTTGATATTTGGCATGCATGTGTATCTCATGAAGCTGCACATTTCGATGGGTGACATGTGAAGGTCAAGGTCATCCTTCAGGGTCAAGGTCAAATTGGGCGGGGGCATAGTGTTTCACAAACAAATCTTTTTTCTAATTTTCTTACAAAACATTCTTATGCATTGTTGCATAGGCACATATCTTAAAAATGATATGACGATGTGTCGCAAACAAGAATTAAAGCTCCAGCATCACATGTGTTCTTATTATCTCCTTTTTTATGTTTGACCAAAACATGGACATATTCTTTTTTAATCGGTACACAATTTTGCCATGTTTCACTATTTCCCTTTTTCAATTTTGTTTTAGTTTTCTTTTCCGGACTATAACTTAGAAAAAATACTTATTTTAAAAAAAGTTGATATATTTCCTTCTAGTTTTTATGAAACGAAAATAAAGAAACGTTTAAATGTGTGTTTGTACTTTTACTGACTAAACATATTCTTTGAGAACGTTTAATCTATCAAGCCCAATGTTCTTTGCTACTTATATATAAAAGTCTTCGTAAAAGGACGCTTAATTGCGTCTGAATGAAATAAAAAGAATTCAATGATACTGACGTCATATATAAGGAAGCATGGTGAATGATAATGACCAACAGACGTCTGGATATCTTAGATAATGCGATACTGTAATCAAGCAAAATCAAATATTTAGTTCTTGGAAACAATAACGAGTTCTTGAGGTTATTACGTCGAATAAATTCCGTCTATTCAGCTTATATATTCAAACTCATATATCCCAGGCATTAACCCTTTCACCGCCAATGTCGCATAAATGCACCACGACAAATAGTGCAGTCCCAGATCAGACGCCGCCTTTTGATCAGGGGCTTCACTTTTTGTCTCAATCTCTATTTCTATATCTGTTCTTTATTCCTTTGAAATCTGCATTTTTTTTTATCTTAATTCCCTTATTGTACCGAATGATTTAACTAAAAAATTGAATTACAGACGACAATTAGAAATTTGGCGCCGAAAGGGTTAATCAATACAAATTGTCTGCAACATGCAAAATACTGATATCGCTTTCAGTCCTCTGACACACGCAATACATTAAGTACTTGGAAATTTATACATTTGGGTATTGTTGATGGAAGGATGGTTGAAATATTTATATAGTTGCTATTCTATATGATTTGAAAACGCGAAAACGCGGAAAAACAATTAACAGCTTCAAAAACAATTAACAGCTTCATTGGATGAGGGGGTTGTATTGAAGTCAACGAGGTTGATATGTTGATGATCAAAGTTGGTTTGTATTCTTCTTTCCTGGAAAGAGAATTCCTATGGGCGCATTTTGCATTTACAGTAAAACCTCTCTATAACGGCCACTAAAGTGTGTTAATTAGTTGGTATTTAGGACAGGCAGCTGCTTAAAGTAAGGTGAAAGTAAAACAGAACGCTCCTGTAGGAGCGTTCTGTTTTACTTTCACCTTGCTTTAAGCAGCCACCGGCCTCTAACGCAAAAAAACTTGATGTAATTTAGTGGCCGTTAGAGAGATGTTTTACTGTACTTTTGTCCCGTATTAAGCAACCAACCATCTGCTTTTAAAGATTTTCTGCCCGGTCATTATACGATCACTTAAAACAGTTTATAGTGTAGGAACAAATGCTCTACATAAGTTTAATCAAGGGTTTAATCAAAAATCTTTCTGCAACTGAACTCTGTGGAATACTGGAGAGAGACAGCAACTCTTATTGCTAATAAAGACTCAACCGCCAACCTGCTAAATAGTTTAAACTGACTTCTCCATTTCTGGATATTAATTAAACAAAAGATGGTATCAAAAATTAATACTGAAGAAAATTATTTTTTATGACAAACAGCTCAGACTCTGATTAAGAGGCTCCTCCAGAATGTCTTTGATCTGGGTATACACTGCTTGTAAAAATAGTATATACTCGGTTCCAGCACATTAATTATTTTGCCGCCAAATTAAAAAATGTCGTCTTCAATGATAATTTCATATTAAATATAATTCTAAACTAAATAATAAAGATATATTAGTCATTTGTTAAACATTTGTTTTTGAAAACCTGCATGCTTGGGCTAAAATAATACAGAAAACAGTGAAGTCCCAGGTCAGATGCCGCCTTGAAAAGGCGGCATCTGACCTGGGGCCTGGGACTGCACTGTTTTCATTTGTGCCAACAGGCGACATTGGCGCCGAAAGAGTTAAGGGTGAAGAATGTAATGATATATTTATTATTATTATTATTATTATTATTATTATACCACATTTATATAGCGCTCTTTTCACACTGGATATGTGCGTTCAAAAGCGCTTCACATTGATGAAATCACTAACCGGAACGATCAGCATGATTATCTATCCAGACAATGAAAGCTGTACAATATATATGAAATCGCTAGCCGGAAGGAACAACATTATTTTCCACCCGGTCAGTGAAAGATATGCAAAAGATATACAATAGATATAAAATCACTATCCGCAAGGAATAGCATACACTGTATTAACAAACTTGATACAGACGAGTTGACTGAAAGCCATGCTCATCAATATCACACAATAGAATAAACTATATTAACAAACTGGATACAGACAAGTTGTCTGAAAGCCATGCTCATCAATATCACAAATTAGAATAATCTGTATTAACAAAACTTGATACAGACAAGTTGACTGAAAGCCATGCTCATCAATATCACAAATTAGAATAATCTATATTAACAAACTTGATACAGACAAGTTGACTGAAAGCCATGCTCATCAATATCATAAATTAGAATAAATGGGCTGACTGAAAATCATTCCATTTATATGACTATTGTGTCAACTGTTAGCTTGATAGGTTGGCTGAAAGCCATTCCTATCCTGAACTCAGTTGCCACTGTACATGACTACTGGGTCAACTGTTAGCTTAATAGGTTGGCTGAAAGCCGTTCCTATTCTTAGCTTAGTTGCCACTGTACATGACTATTGGGTAATCTGTTAGCTTAATAGGTTGGCTGAAAGCCATTCCTATTCTGAACAAAACTGTCCTAGTAACAAATGTTGAAAAAGTGCGTTTTCAGACACCTTTTGAAACATGCCAGTGACCTTGCGTCTCTAATGCCTGAGGGTAGAGCATTCCAAAGTTTCGGAGCTGCATGCATGAAACTTCTCTCACCGTATTGTACCGTACGACTTTTTGGCACAACCAACGACAATGATCTGCTTGCTGACCTTAACTCTCTGCGCGACCTGTATACGTCAAGCATGTCGACAATGTACTTGGGAGATTCATTGTGCATGGCTTTATACGTAAGAGTCAGAATTTTGAATTCAATCCGATGTTGAACCGGAAGCCAGTGAAGTTCCTTCAAAACCGGCGTGATATGATTATATCGAGAAGTTCTGGTAATGATGCGGGCTGCTGTGTTTTGCACCCTTTGAAATTTCCGCAGTGAGTTGTTTGAAATCCCATGCAGCAGTGAATTACAGTAGTCTATTTTCGATGTAACAAGAGAGTTTACCAAAGTCTTGGTAGCATCAGGTGAGAGGTACTTTCTAATATGGCCTATTTGTCGGAGCTGTGCATAACTAGACCTGCACACGGAATTGACATGTGATGTCATATCCATTTGTGAATCGAGCCATGCACCGAGATTCTTTATACACAAAGATGGCCTGATTTTAGAGGGTCCTACTTGCACACTAACCTCTGCATGTACTTCTGTGTTTTTTGTATGAAACAGAATGACCTCAGTCTTGTCAGTATTGAGCTTCAGCATGTTCTGATGCATCCAAGAGACTACTTCTTTGAGACAGTCCTCAACTCGCGATAAAGCCTCCAGTTGACAGGATATGCCCTTGGGCTTAAAGGACAGGTATAACTGTGAGTCATCGGCATAGAAATGGTGATTAAGCCCATGATTTCTGCAGATAGAGCCGACAGGTTTCGTGTACATGATGTAGTGTTTTGGTCCTAGGACGGAACCCTGTGGCACGCTATATTCCATTTTAACTGGGGTGGACAGTTCTCCATCTACTGAGACTATTTGATAGCGGTCATTCAGGTAGGAGGTTATCCACTCAAGAGGTTTTCCAATAATTCTGAAGTCTTTTTCCAGGCGTTTTAGCAGAGTTTCATGATCGATAGTGTCAAATGCAGCCGATAAGTCAAGCATGACCAGAACAGTTATTTCGTTTTTATCTAGGGATTGAAGGATGTCGTTCTGAACTTTCAGGAGAGCAGTCTCCGGTGAATGATGCTTTCGTATGTTTACAGTATGTCTTCGAAATAACTGAAATGTGTAGTGATTGATACGCACTCTTTCTTGTATATAATTTATAACCGCAAGTTTAAGAAATAATGACATCATGAATATTAATGAGAATATTTATTACAATAGTACATATACTCTGGAATGTTTGGGCTTAGCAGAATATCAATTGGATTATTTTTGTAATTGCACATAAAAACAGGATGTGTTGGCAATGACAGAAAATGTGGAATCATAATTATATTATATCATATGCAAACAGAGTAGACCCTTTGGGTCTATTGTGATTGCAGAGGCGTTGAAAGGCGTATTTATGGAGTAAAGGGTTAAATAATACACCAAGCAAATTCTGCCATCGCAATACACGCACTATATTAGGTACTTGGAAACGTATACACGTGGGTAGTGTTGATGGAAGGATATTTGACCCGTTTATTTATTGGCTATACTATATGATTTGAAAACATGGAAAAATAATTTGAAATTTCTTTGAATCAGGGGGGATTGTATTGAAGTCAACGAGTACATTGTATGACATTTTGATGGCTTTGTTGTTTTGTATTCTTCTTCCATGGACAGAGAGTTCCTATAGGAGCATTCTGCATTTACTTTTGCCCTGTTTTAAGCAACCAACCACATGCTTTTAAAGATGTGTGGGTCTACTATATTTGCACAGGCGGAGAAAGGCGTATTTATGGTGTAAAGGGTTAAAGACTGCACCGGGCAAATGCTGCCATCGCTTACCATTCTCTGAAACACGCAATACATTTAGTACTTGGAAACTTGTACATGTGGGTAGTGTTGATAGAAGGATGGCTGACCCGTTTATTTATTGGTTATAATGCTATTTGAAAACATGAAACATGGAAAAATCAACTAGCAATTCCTTTATATGAGGGGATTGTATTGAAGTCATCGAGTATTTGTAGCTATGAGTGTTGCCTTAACCCTTAGACCCAATCTCTTTGAATAAATCTACCGAAAAGGAGCATTTACTAGCGAAAAGGAAAATGTTATAATTGTTTAGTATAGAAACCATTGTGATTAATAGAGCATTTGCTCCTATGGAGCAATTGTTCTATTAATCAGAATGGTTTCAAGAAGTGACTATTACAGAGGCGTAGAAAGGCATATTTATGGAAAAGGGTTAACACGAAAGGGTAGCAAAACTGTGATCCATTCTTCAACGCTTCACTCCATGAACATTCATGTAAGAAATAATGACATCATGAATATTGATGATAATATGTATTACAAACGTACAGAGACAGAATTTAACAGAATATTAATTATATTATTTTTTTATAATAGCACACAAAAACAGGAATTGTTGGCAATGGCGAAACTATAGAATCATATCTATTATATCATAAGCAAACAGTTACCTCTATAGGAGCCGTCTGGTCTGGGTCTACTCTGTTTGCAAATGCATGGAAAGGAGTTATGATGATAAGGGTTTGTTTTTGTTGTTGTTTTTGTTTTGTTTTTGTTGTTTGGTTGTTTTTTGTTGTTTTTTTTGTTTGTTTTTTTTGTTGGGTTTTTTTTTTTTTTTTTGGGGGGGGGGGGGTTGGGGGGGTTGTTTTAGGTTGTTTGTCTGGTGTTTTGTTTGTTGTTGTTTTTTTGTTGTTGTTTTTTTGGAGGGGAGGGGGTTAAAAAAGGCATTACTATTTACTGAAAAAAACAGTCTAAAAGCTGTATTTAAACATATATTCCTGCGATCCCTTTCTTTCTAAACATTCATCGAAGGTGGATTTAATATGCATATGTTTAATGTTTTTCGTCTTGATATTTGTCCCGCTGAGTTTTGTCTTGTGATTCCGTTGTGATTCCGTTTCTTGTTTGGTGGTGTTTGGTGCGGTGTCTTTTCGTATGTGGCTCTCCCTGTTTGACTGTTTTTTGTTATTTATTATGCCCCCGTTGACGATAGTCAGGGGGCATTATGTTTTGCACATGTCCGTCCGTCTGTCTGTCTGTCTGTCCGTGTGTGTCACGCTTTTAGATGCAGTTGGATGTCACAGTTTTTCAAGTGTTATAAGTCAGTAATTTCTACACTCATACACATGAAACTTCACATACACATCAATTACCATCAGTGCTATCATTTGGCACCCCACCCATGCTGCCAGCAAGCCCAAGGTCGAGGTCAAATGACTTGGAAATTTTACGTGCAGTTGGTTGTCACATTTACGTGCAGTTTTTTTGTCACAGTTCTTTCATTGTCTTATATCTCCCTAACCACTGTAGTTATTGCCATGGAATTGCATATACACATTAAACACCATCCATACTTCATTGCACACCCAGCCCATGCTACCCGCAATCCCAAGGTCAAGGTCAAATGACTTAGGAATTTTACGTACAGCTAGGCAAGCACCCACACGGGGGCATCACTGTGTCTTACAGACACAATTTTCTAGTTATTAACTATAATGGATTTTGTTACAATGGCATGCTAATACTACAACAGCTTTTTGCCAATTGCTACCCAGTGTCCCTTAGAATGACAGAGGCAAACAACGAAGACCCAGATCAGAATTGAGCCATACTAACATAAATTTAGATAACAATGTATAGCGTGCATAAATAAGCGATTCAAGCCATATAGGTTCCATAATTCAAATCTCATGTTTATCAACTTCATTTATTAGTATAATAGTTTCATTCAGTTTTGCCATGGAATTATAAAATAAGTTTACTTTATGCGCTGCACTGAAATGAAATTAGGGAAACACGGATGTTTAATACCTGCCTGTTTACATTTTAATGCCCCTAGTAATGTTTGTTATATTGGAATAATGTATATTACCATGGAAACCGTTCATCTGATATAAATCCAATCACCGACTCAACTTTTGTATTGAGAACTTTATCTAATACCGGTAAATGTCTGTTATTAAGAATTATGTTTATTTTGTTTTGCATCTACTAGTATTTCTATGGTAATGAAAATATCGATTTTCATTAGCAATGACATTTTATATCAGTAAAACTTCATTATGCTGTTGCAGATACTGTCACATAATCTATGAGTTTAACCCTTCGAATGGTGAATTGTCTAAGTCACACGATCTTTGAGTTCAACCCCTCGAATGGTAAATTGTCCAAGTCACATGATCTATGATTTCAATCCTTCGAATGGCGAATTGTCCATGTCACATGATCTATGATTTCAATCCTTCGAATGGCGAAGTGTCCATGTCACACGATATATGAGTTCAATCCTTCGAATGGCGAATTGTCCATGTCACATGATCTATGATTTCAATCCTTCGAATGGCGAATTGTCCAAGTCACATGATCTATGAGTTCAATCCTTCGAATGGTGAATTGTCCAAGTCACATGATCTATGATTTCAATCCTTCGAATGGTGAATTGCCAAAGCCACAGTTATCTATGATTTCAACCCTTCGAATGGTGAATTGTCCAAGTCACATGATCTATGATTTCAACCCTCCGAATGCAGAATTGTCCAAGTCACTTAGTGATTAATGATACAGTCCATTCGGTATGAAAGGGTATAACTTGCGACAGGATTTTGAACGGCAAAAAGTATAGACCTCGGTCAGAGGACTCCTCTAGGACTCCTCTAGGAGTCCTCTGATCTGGGTCTACACTGTTTGTAAATGCCAAAACAAGCGTTTCCTGCATTTAACGGGTTTAGAAATAATTTGGCGAATTCGAATTCCTAGAAGTCATAGCAATCAATTTAAATTGAGACGGGTTTGGTTATTTGTTTAACACCCTGTCGTAGTCCCTCTGAACTGGGTATTCACTGTTTGCATATTCCAGATCACACGTTCCTGACATTTAACGATTTAAGAACGTATTTGGCGAGATCCTAGAAGCATCAACAATCAATTTAAAATGAAACGGGTATGGTAACTTGTTTGGCACCCTGGCCGTAGTTCTGCAACTAGCTCAAACATTCTTCAGTCGATATTGTCTCAAACATGCTACAGTCTGTTATTGTCTCAAACATTCTTCCGTCGATATTGTACATTCTTCAGTCGATATTGTCTCAAACAGTCTACAGTCGATATTGTCTCGAACATTCTTCAGTCGATATTGTCTCAAACGTTCTACAGTCTGGATTGTCTCAAACATTCTTCAGTCGATAGTGTACATTCTACAGTCGATATTGTCTCAAACGTTCTTCAGTCGATATTGTCTCAAACATTCTACATTCTGTATTGTCTCAACATTTTTCAGTCGATATTGTACATTCATCAGTCGATATTGTCTCAAACAGTCTACAGTCGATATTATTTGACACGTTCTTCAGTCGATATTGTCTCAAACATTCTTCAGTCGATATTGTCTCAAACATTCTTCAGTCGATATTGTTTCAAACATTCTACAGTCGATATTGTCTCAATCATTATTCACTCGATATTGTTTCAAACATTCTTCAGTCGATATTGTCTCAAACATTCTTCAGTCGATATTGTTTCAAACATTCTACAGTCTGTATTGTCTCAAACATTCTTCACTCGATATTGTCTCAAACATTCTTCACTCGATATTGTCTCAAAATTCTTCAGTCGATATTGTCTCAAACATTCTTCAGTCGATATTGTCTCAAACATTCTTCAGTCGATATTGTCACAAATATTCTTCAGTCGATATTGTCTCAAACATTCTTCAGTCGATATTATCTCAAACATTCTTCAGTCGATATTGTCTTAAACATTCTTCAGCCGATATTGTCTCAAACATTCTTCAGTCGATTTTGTACATTCCCCAGTCGAGATTGTCTCAGCATGTTTAAGATAAACGTACCTTCGGACGTGACAAAGGAATGTTTACCTGTTAAACTACGTAATATTAGAAAGAAATTAGGACATCACGTTGTATTCAAGGCTGCATATCGCGTGCATTGTATGGTACATGTACCCTACACGGAGACAACATATATCGAACTTAATTACATGTGGGTTTTTGTTACATTAAATGCGGTGTTGAATGCGGAATTATGTCTATGGTTCTCTAATACAATCTTTTCCAATATGACAATTTCAATAAAAACCTTGACCAGGCCAATAATGGTTTCGTTGGACATCTATCTATCGATGTTCTGGTGGTGGTTGCGTCTGCAACTAGCTCAAACATTCTTCAGTCGATATTGTCTCAAACATGCTACAGTCTGTTATTGTCTCAAACATTCTTCCGTCGATATTGTACATTCTTCAGTCGATATTGTCTCAAACAGTCTACAGTCGATATTGTCTCGAACATTCTTCAGTCGATATTGTCTCAAACGTTCTACAGTCTGGATTGTCTCAAACATTCTTCAGTCGATAGTGTACATTCTACAGTCGATATTGTCTCAAACGTTCTTCAGTCGATATTGTCTCAAACATTCTACATTCTGTATTGTCTCAACATTTTTCAGTCGATATTGTACATTCATCAGTCGATATTGTCTCAAACAGTCTACAGTCGATATTATTTGACACGTTCTTCAGTCGATATTGTCTCAAACATTCTTCAGTCGATATTGTCTCAAACATTCTTCAGTCGATATTGTTTCAAACATTCTACAGTCGATATTGTCTCAATCATTATTCACTCGATATTGTTTCAAACATTCTTCAGTCGATATTGTCTCAAACATTCTTCTTGTATGTGGCTTTGCCTGCTTGACTTTACTGCTTTTTCATTGAGAAGATTCACGATGTAAGGAGTTTTGACAAACATTCAATCATTCTCACTTAATTCAAGATCATGTTCTTGTCCAATAAAGTATAAGACAATTATTAGTTTTCAACAGTAGTTAACGTTTGCGTACATATGTGTTATAAATTCTGAAGGGAGGTGATCCCCGAGAGCAAAAAGTGCAACACAAAAAGAGAAAATTGCAGACTCGGTTTTATTGAGTCTGTTCATGAACAGTAATTGAAAGTACAACACTGCTCACGCCCCCTAGCACCGGCTTAAGCGGTATTCAATTTTCAGAACAAGAAGTACTGAAATTCATGATCTCGAAGGATCAGAAGGTATAACAACACTGAGAATGAAGTACGGGGCGACGTTTTACGGCCGCCACACAAGCACTTAACATCTGCTGTTGTGAATATTATAAATTCTGAAGGGAGGTGATCCCCGAGAGCAAAACACATTCCCTCATAGGCTATTCTTAGACCCAACCTCTTTGAATAAATGTACTAAAAAGGGGCATTTACTAATGAAAAGGGAAATCTTTGTGCAGTTTTGAAACATTGCGATACATAGAACATTTGCTCCCGCGGAGCAAATGCTCTATTTATCACAATGGTTTGAAAAAGTGACTTTACAGAGGCGTCAGAAGACGTCGATATGACGAAATGGGTTAAAAAGGGACACGCATGCACGCACACACGCACGCACATATACACAAACAAGCAAACACATATACTACCCATATACATTTAATATC